>CALUEK010000457.1:0-26959 GCA_944039245.1 Nebria salina | reverse complement strand
AGTTAGTTTAGTTAGTTTAGTTAGTTTAGTTAGTTTAGTTAGTTTAGTTAGTTTAGTTAGTTTAGTTAGTTTAGTTAGTTTAGTTAGTTTAGTTAGTTTAGTTAGTTTAGTTAGTTTAGTTAGTTTAGTTAGTTTAGTTAGTTTAGTTAGTTTAGTTAGTTTAGTTAGTTTAGTTAGTTTAGTTAGTTTAGTTAGTTTAGTTAGTTTAGTTAGTTTAGTTAGTTTAGTTAGTTTAGTTAGTTTAGTTAGTTTAGTTAGTTTAGTTAGTTTAGTTAGTTTAGTTAGTTTAGTTAGTTTAGTTAGTTTAGTTAGTTTAGTTAGTTTAGTTAGTTTAGTTAGTTTAGTTAGTTTAGTTAGTTTAGTTAGTTTAGTTAGTTTAGTTAGTTTAGTTAGTTTAGTTAGTTTAGTTAGTTTAGTTAGTTTCGTTAGTTTAGTTAGTTTAGTTAGTTTAGTTAGTTTAGTTAGTTTAGTTAGTTTAGTTAGTTTAGTTAGTTTAGTTAGTTTAGTTAGTTTAGTTAGTTTAGTTAGTTTAGTTAGTTTAGTTAGTTTAGTTAGTTTAGTTAGTTTAGTTAGTTTAGTTAGTTTAGTTAGTTTAGTTAGTTTAGTTAGTTTAGTTAGTTTAGTTAGTTTAGTTAGTTTAGTTAGTTTAGTTAGTTTAGTTAGTTTAGTTAGTTTAGTTAGTTTAGTTAGTTTAGTTAGTTTAGTTAGTTTAGTTAGTTTAGTTAGTTTAGTTAGTTTAGTTAGTTTAGTTAGTTTAGTTAGTTTAGTTAGTTTAGTTAGTTTAGTTAGTTTAGTTAGTTTAGTTAGTTTAGTTAGTTTAGTTAGTTTAGTTAGTTTAGTTAGTTTAGTTAGTTTAGTTAGTTTAGTTAGTTTAGTTAGTTTAGTTAGTTTAGTTAGTTTAGTTAGTTTAGTTAGTTTAGTTAGTTTAGTTAGTTTAGTTAGTTTAGTTAGTTTAGTTAGTTTAGTTAGTTTAGTTAGTTTAGTTAGTTTAGTTAGTTTAGTTAGTTTAGTTAGTTTAGTTAGTTTAGTTAGTTTAGTTAGTTTAGTTAGTTTAGTTAGTTTAGTTAGTTTAGTTAGTTTAGTTAGTTTAGTTAGTTTAGTTAGTTTAGTTAGTTTAGTTAGTTTAGTTAGTTTAGTTAGTTTAGTTAGTTTAGTTAGTTTAGTTAGTTTAGTTAGTTTAGTTAGTTTAGTTAGTTTAGTTAGTTTAGTTAGTTTAGTTAGTTTAGTTAGTTTAGTTAGTTTAGTTAGTTTAGTTAGTTTAGTTAGTTTAGTTAGTTTAGTTAGTTTAGTTAGTTTAGTTAGTTTAGTTAGTTTAGTTAGTTTAGTTAGTTTAGTTAGTTTAGTTAGTTTAGTTAGTTTAGTTAGTTTAGTTAGTTTAGTTAGTTTAGTTAGTTTAGTTAGTTTAGTTAGTTTAGTTAGTTTAGTTAGTTTAGTTAGTTTAGTTAGTTTAGTTAGTTTAGTTAGTTTAGTTAGTTTAGTTAGTTTAGTTAGTTTAGTTAGTTTAGTTAGTTTAGTTAGTTTAGTTAGTTTAGTTAGTTTAGTTAGTTTAGTTAGTTTAGTTAGTTTAGTTAGTTTAGTTAGTTTAGTTAGTTTAGTTAGTTTAGTTAGTTTAGTTAGTTTAGTTAGTTTAGTTAGTTTAGTTAGTTTAGTTAGTTTAGTTAGTTTAGTTACTTTAGTTAGTTTAGTTAGTTTAGTTAGTTTAGTTAGTTTAGTTAGTTTAGTTAGTTTAGTTAGTTTAGTTAGTTTAGTTAGTTTAGTTAGTTTAGTTAGTTTAGTTAGTTTAGTTAGTTTAGTTAGTTTAGTTAGTTTAGTTAGTTTAGTTAGTTTAGTTAGTTTAGTTAGTTTAGTTAGTTTAGTTAGTTTAGTTAGTTTAGTTAGTTTAGTTAGTTTAGTTAGTTTAGTTAGTTTAGTTAGTTTAGTTAGTTTAGTTAGTTTAGTTAGTTTAGTTAGTTTAGTTAGTTTAGTTAGTTTAGTTAGTTTAGTTAGTTTAGTTAGTTTAGTTAGTTTAGTTAGTTTAGTTAGTTTAGTTAGTTTAGTTAGTTTAGTTAGTTTAGTTAGTTTAGTTAGTTTAGTTAGTTTAGTTAGTTTAGTTAGTTTAGTTAGTTTAGTTAGTTTAGTTAGTTTAGTTAGTTTAGTTAGTTTAGTTAGTTTAGTTAGTTTAGTTAGTTTAGTTAGTTTAGTTAGTTTAGTTAGTTTAGTTAGTTTAGTTAGTTTAGTTAGTTTAGTTAGTTTAGTTAGTTTAGTTAGTTTAGTTAGTTTAGTTAGTTTAGTTAGTTTAGTTAGTTTAGTTAGTTTAGTTAGTTTAGTTAGTTTAGTTAGTTTAGTTAGTTTAGTTAGTTTAGTTAGTTTAGTTAGTTTAGTTAGTTTAGTTAGTTTAGTTAGTTTAGTTAGTTTAGTTAGTTTAGTTAGTTTAGTTAGTTTAGTTAGTTTAGTTAGTTTAGTTAGTTTAGTTAGTTTAGTTAGTTTAGTTAGTTTAGTTAGTTTAGTTAGTTTAGTTAGTTTAGTTAGTTTAGTTAGTTTAGTTAGTTTAGTTAGTTTAGTTAGTTTAGTTAGTTTAGTTAGTTTAGTTAGTTTAGTTAGTTTAGTTAGTTTAGTTAGTTTAGTTAGTTTAGTTAGTTTAGTTAGTTTAGTTAGTTTAGTTAGTTTAGTTAGTTTAGTTAGTTTAGTTAGTTTAGTTAGTTTAGTTAGTTTAGTTAGTTTAGTTAGTTTAGTTAGTTTAGTTAGTTTAGTTAGTTTAGTTAGTTTAGTTAGTTTAGTTAGTTTAGTTAGTTTAGTTAGTTTAGTTAGTTTAGTTAGTTTAGCTAGTTTAGTTAGTTTAGTTAGTTTAGTTAGTTTAGTTAGTTTAGTTAGTTTAGTTAGTTTAGTTAGTTTAGTTAGTTTAGTTAGTTTAGTTAGTTTAGTTAGTTTAGTTAGTTTAGTTAGTTTAGTTAGTTTAGTTAGTTTAGTTAGTTTAGTTAGTTTAGTTAGTTTAGTTAGTTTAGTTAGTTTAGTTAGTTTAGTTAGTTTAGTTAGTTTAGTTAGTTTAGTTAGTTTAGTTAGTTTAGTTAGTTTAGTTAGTTTAGTTAGTTTAGTTAGTTCAGTTAGTTTAGTTAGTTTAGTTAGTTTAGTTAGTTTAGTTAGTTTAGTTAGTTTAGTTAGTTTAGTTAGTTTAGTTAGTTTAGTTAGTTTAGTTAGTTTAGTTAGTTTAGTTAGTTTAGTTAGTTTAGTTAGTTTAGTTAGTTTAGTTAGTTTAGTTAGTTTAGTTAGTTTAGTTAGTTTAGTTAGTTTAGTTAGTTTAGTTAGTTTAGTTAGTTTAGTTAGTTTAGTTAGTTTAGTTAGTTTAGTTAGTTTAGTTAGTTTAGTTAGTTTAGTTAGTTTAGTTAGTTTAGTTAGTTTAGTTAGTTTAGTTAGTTTAGTTAGTTTAGTTAGTTTAGTTAGTTTAGTTAGTTTAGTTAGTTTAGTTAGTTTAGTTAGTTTAGTTAGTTTAGTTAGTTTAGTTAGTTTAGTTAGTTTAGTTAGTTTAGTTAGTTTAGTTAGTTTAGTTAGTTTAGTTAGTTTAGTTAGTTTAGTTAGTTTAGTTAGTTTAGTTAGTTTAGTTAGTTTAGTTAGTTTAGTTAGTTTAGTTAGTTTAGTTAGTTTAGTTAGTTTAGTTAGTTTAGTTAGTTTAGTTAGTTTAGTTAGTTTAGTTAGTTTAGTTAGTTTAGTTAGTTTAGTTAGTTTAGTTAGTTTAGTTAGTTTAGTTAGTTTAGTTAGTTTAGTTAGTTTAGTTAGTTTAGTTAGTTTAGTTAGTTTAGTTAGTTTAGTTAGTTTAGTTAGTTTAGTTAGTTTAGTTAGTTTAGTTAGTTTAGTTAGTTTAGTTAGTTTAGTTAGTTTAGTTAGTTTAGTTAGTTTAGTTAGTTTAGTTAGTTTAGTTAGTTTAGTTAGTTTAGTTAGTTTAGTTAGTTTAGTTAGTTTAGTTAGTTTAGTTAGTTTAGTTAGTTTAGTTAGTTTAGTTAGTTTAGTTAGTTTAGTTAGTTTAGTTAGTTTAGTTAGTTTAGTTAGTTTAGTTAGTTTAGTTAGTTTAGTTAGTTTAGTTAGTTTAGTTAGTTTAGTTAGTTTAGTTAGTTTAGTTAGTTTAGTTAGTTTAGTTAGTTTAGTTAGTTTAGTTAGTTTAGTTAGTTTAGTTAGTTTAGTTAGTTTAGTTAGTTTAGTTAGTTTAGTTAGTTTAGTTAGTTTAGTTAGTTTAGTTAGTTTAGTTAGTTTAGTTAGTTTAGTTAGTTTAGTTAGTTTAGTTAGTTTAGTTAGTTTAGTTAGTTTAGTTAGTTTAGTTAGTTTAGTTAGTTTAGTTAGTTTAGTTAGTTTAGTTAGTTTAGTTAGTTTAGTTAGTTTAGTTAGTTTAGTTAGTTTAGTTAGTTTAGTTAGTTTAGTTAGTTTAGTTAGTTTAGTTAGTTTAGTTAGTTTAGTTAGTTTAGTTAGTTTAGTTAGTTTAGTTAGTTTAGTTAGTTTAGTTAGTTTAGTTAGTTTAGTTAGTTTAGTTAGTTTAGTTAGTTTAGTTAGTTTAGTTAGTTTCGTTAGTTTAGTTAGTTTAGTTAGTTTAGTTAGTTTAGTTAGTTTAGTTAGTTTAGTTAGTTTAGTTAGTTTAGTTAGTTTAGTTAGTTTAGTTAGTTTAGTTAGTTTAGTTAGTTTAGTTAGTTTAGTTAGTTTAGTTAGTTTAGTTAGTTTAGTTAGTTTAGTTAGTTTAGTTAGTTTAGTTAGTTTAGTTAGTTTAGTTAGTTTAGTTAGTTTAGTTAGTTTAGTTAGTTTAGTTAGTTTAGTTAGTTTAGTTAGTTTAGTTAGTTTAGTTAGTTTAGTTAGTTTAGTTAGTTTAGTTAGTTTAGTTAGTTTAGTTAGTTTAGTTAGTTTAGTTAGTTTAGTTAGTTTAGTTAGTTTAGTTAGTTTAGTTAGTTTAGTTAGTTTAGTTAGTTTAGTTAGTTTAGTTAGTTTAGTTAGTTTAGTTAGTTTAGTTAGTTTAGTTAGTTTAGTTAGTTTAGTTAGTTTAGTTAGTTTAGTTAGTTTAGTTAGTTTAGTTAGTTTAGTTAGTTTAGTTAGTTTAGTTAGTTTAGTTAGTTTAGTTAGTTTAGTTAGTTTAGTTAGTTTAGTTAGTTTAGTTAGTTTAGTTAGTTTAGTTAGTTTAGTTAGTTTAGTTAGTTTAGTTAGTTTAGTTAGTTTAGTTAGTTTAGTTAGTTTAGTTAGTTTAGTTAGTTTAGTTAGTTTAGTTAGTTTAGTTACTTTAGTTAGTTTAGTTAGTTTAGTTAGTTTAGTTAGTTTAGTTAGTTTAGTTAGTTTAGTTAGTTTAGTTAGTTTAGTTAGTTTAGTTAGTTTAGTTAGTTTAGTTAGTTTAGTTAGTTTAGTTAGTTTAGTTAGTTTAGTTAGTTTAGTTAGTTTAGTTAGTTTAGTTAGTTTAGTTAGTTTAGTTAGTTTAGTTAGTTTAGTTAGTTTAGTTAGTTTAGTTAGTTTAGTTAGTTTAGTTAGTTTAGTTAGTTTAGTTAGTTTAGTTAGTTTAGTTAGTTTAGTTAGTTTAGTTAGTTTAGTTAGTTTAGTTAGTTTAGTTAGTTTAGTTAGTTTAGTTAGTTTAGTTAGTTTAGTTAGTTTAGTTAGTTTAGTTAGTTTAGTTAGTTTAGTTAGTTTAGTTAGTTTAGTTAGTTTAGTTAGTTTAGTTAGTTTAGTTAGTTTAGTTAGTTTAGTTAGTTTAGTTAGTTTAGTTAGTTTAGTTAGTTTAGTTAGTTTAGTTACTTTCGTTAGTTTAGTTAGTTTAGTTAGTTTAGTTAGTTTAGTTAGTTTAGTTAGTTTAGTTAGTTTAGTTAGTTTAGTTAGTTTAGTTAGTTTAGTTAGTTTAGTTAGTTTAGTTAGTTTAGTTAGTTTAGTTAGTTTAGTTAGTTTAGTTAGTTTAGTTAGTTTAGTTAGTTTAGTTAGTTTAGTTAGTTTAGTTAGTTTAGTTAGTTTAGTTAGTTTAGTTAGTTTAGTTAGTTTAGTTAGTTTAGTTAGTTTAGTTAGTTTAGTTAGTTTAGTTAGTTTAGTTAGTTTAGTTAGTTTAGTTAGTTTAGTTAGTTTAGTTAGTTTAGTTAGTTTAGTTAGTTTAGTTAGTTTAGTTAGTTTAGTTAGTTTAGTTAGTTTAGTTAGTTTAGTTAGTTTAGTTAGTTTAGTTAGTTTAGTTAGTTTAGTTAGTTTAGTTAGTTTAGTTAGTTTAGTTAGTTTAGTTAGTTTAGTTAGTTTAGTTAGTTTAGTTAGTTTAGTTAGTTTAGTTAGTTTAGTTAGTTTAGTTAGTTTAGTTAGTTTAGTTAGTTTAGTTAGTTTAGTTAGTTTAGTTAGTTTAGTTAGTTTAGTTAGTTTAGTTAGTTTAGTTAGTTTAGTTAGTTTAGTTAGTTTAGTTAGTTTAGTTAGTTTAGTTAGTTTAGTTAGTTTAGTTAGTTTAGTTAGTTTAGTTAGTTTAGTTAGTTTAGTTAGTTTAGTTAGTTTAGTTAGTTTAGTTAGTTTAGTTAGTTTAGTTAGTTTAGTTAGTTTAGTTAGTTTAGTTAGTTTAGTTAGTTTAGTTAGTTTAGTTAGTTTAGTTAGTTTAGTTAGTTTAGTTAGTTTAGTTAGTTTAGTTAGTTTAGTTAGTTTAGTTAGTTTAGTTAGTTTAGTTAGTTTAGTTAGTTTAGTTAGTTTAGTTAGTTTAGTTAGTTTAGTTAGTTTAGTTAGTTTAGTTAGTTTAGTTAGTTTAGTTAGTTTAGTTAGTTTAGTTAGTTTAGTTAGTTTAGTTAGTTTAGTTAGTTTAGTTAGTTTAGTTAGTTTAGTTAGTTTAGTTAGTTTAGTTAGTTTAGTTAGTTTAGTTAGTTTAGTTAGTTTAGTTAGTTTAGTTAGTTTAGTTAGTTTAGTTAGTTTAGTTAGTTTAGTTAGTTTAGTTAGTTTAGTTAGTTTAGTTAGTTTAGTTAGTTTAGTTAGTTTAGTTAGTTTAGTTAGTTTAGTTAGTTTAGTTAGTTTAGTTAGTTTAGTTAGTTTAGTTAGTTTAGTTAGTTTAGTTAGTTTAGTTAGTTTAGCTAGTTTAGTTAGTTTAGTTAGTTTAGTTAGTTTAGTTAGTTTAGTTAGTTTAGTTAGTTTAGTTAGTTTAGTTAGTTTAGTTAGTTTAGTTAGTTTAGTTAGTTTAGTTAGTTTAGTTAGTTTAGTTAGTTTAGTTAGTTTAGTTAGTTTAGTTAGTTTAGTTAGTTTAGTTAGTTTAGTTAGTTTAGTTAGTTTAGTTAGTTTAGTTAGTTTAGTTAGTTTAGTTAGTTTAGTTAGTTTAGTTAGTCTAGTTAGTTTAGTTAGTTTAGTTAGTTTAGTTAGTTTAGTTAGTTTAGTTAGTTTAGTTAGTTTAGTTAGTTTAGTTAGTTTAGTTAGTTTAGTTAGTTTAGTTAGTTTAGTTAGTTTAGTTAGTTTAGTTAGTTTAGTTAGTTTAGTTAGTTTAGTTAGTTTAGTTAGTTTAGTTAGTTTAGTTAGTTTAGTTAGTTTAGTTAGTTTAGTTAGTTTAGTTAGTTTAGTTAGTTTAGTTAGTTTAGTTAGTTTAGTTAGTTTAGTTAGTTTAGTTAGTTTAGTTAGTTTAGTTAGTTTAGTTAGTTTAGTTAGTTTAGTTAGTTTAGTTAGTTTAGTTAGTTTAGTTAGTTTAGTTAGTTTAGTTAGTTTAGTTAGTTTAGTTAGTTTAGTTAGTTTAGTTAGTTTAGTTAGTTTAGTTAGTTTAGTTAGTTTAGTTAGTTTAGTTAGTTTAGTTAGTTTAGTTAGTTTAGTTAGTTTAGTTAGTTTAGTTAGTTTAGTTAGTTTAGTTAGTTTAGTTAGTTTAGTTAGTTTAGTTAGTTTAGTTAGTTTAGTTAGTTTAGTTAGTTTAGTTAGTTTAGTTAGTTTAGTTAGTTTAGTTAGTTTAGTTAGTTTAGTTAGTTTAGTTAGTTTAGTTAGTTTAGTTAGTTTAGTTAGTTTAGTTAGTTTAGTTAGTTTAGTTAGTTTAGTTAGTTTAGTTAGTTTAGTTAGTTTAGTTAGTTTAGTTAGTTTAGTTAGTTTAGTTAGTTTAGTTAGTTTAGTTAGTTTAGTTAGTTTAGTTAGTTTAGTTAGTTTAGTTAGTTTAGTTAGTTTAGTTAGTTTAGTTAGTTTAGTTAGTTTAGTTAGTTTAGTTAGTTTAGTTAGTTTAGTTAGTTTAGTTAGTTTAGTTAGTTTAGTTAGTTTAGTTAGTTTAGTTAGTTTAGTTAGTTTAGTTAGTTTAGTTAGTTTAGTTAGTTTAGTTAGTTTAGTTAGTTTAGTTAGTTTAGTTAGTTTAGTTAGTTTAGTTAGTTTAGTTAGTTTAGTTAGTTTAGTTAGTTTAGTTAGTTTAGTTAGTTTAGTTAGTTTAGTTAGTTTAGTTAGTTTAGTTAGTTTAGTTAGTTTAGTTAGTTTAGTTAGTTTAGTTAGTTTAGTTAGTTTAGTTAGTTTAGTTAGTTTAGTTAGTTTAGTTAGTTTAGTTAGTTTAGTTAGTTTAGTTAGTTTAGTTAGTTTAGTTAGTTTAGTTAGTTTAGTTAGTTTAGTTAGTTTAGTTAGTTTAGTTAGTTTAGTTAGTTTAGTTAGTTTAGTTAGTTTAGTTAGTTTAGTTAGTTTAGTTAGTTTAGTTAGTTTAGTTAGTTTAGTTAGTTTAGTTAGTTTAGTTAGTTTAGTTAGATTAGTTAGTTTAGTTAGTTTAGTTAGTTTAGTTAGTTTAGTTAGTTTAGTTAGTTTAGTTAGTTTAGTTAGTTTAGTTAGTTTAGTTAGTTTAGTTAGTTTAGTTAGTTTAGTTAGTTTAGTTAGTTTAGTTAGTTTAGTTAGTTTAGTTAGTTTAGTTAGTTTAGTTAGTTTAGTTAGTTTAGTTAGTTTAGTTAGTTTAGTTAGTTTAGTTAGTTTAGTTAGTTTAGTTAGTTTAGTTAGTTTAGTTAGTTTAGTTAGTTTAGTTAGTTTAGTTAGTTTAGTTAGTTTAGTTAGTTTAGTTAGTTTAGTTAGTTTAGTTAGTTTAGTTAGTTTAGTTAGTTTAGTTAGTTTAGTTAGTTTAGTTAGTTTAGTTAGTTTAGTTAGTTTAGTTAGTTTAGTTAGTTTAGTTAGTTTAGTTAGTTTAGTTAGTTTAGTTAGTTTAGTTAGTTTAGTTAGTTTAGTTAGTTTAGTTAGTTTAGTTAGTTTAGTTAGTTTAGTTAGTTTAGTTAGTTTAGTTAGTTTAGTTAGTTTAGTTAGTTTAGTTAGTTTAGTCAGTTTAGTTAGTTTAGTTAGTTTAGTTAGTTTAGTTAGTTTAGTTAGTTTAGTTAGTTTAGTTAGTTTAGTTAGTTTAGTTAGTTTAGTTAGTTTAGTTAGTTTAGTTAGTTTAGTTAGTTTAGTTAGTTTAGTTAGTTTAGTTAGTTTAGTTAGTTTAGTTAGTTTAGTTAGTTTAGTTAGTTTAGTTAGTTTAGTTAGTTTAGTTAGTTTAGTTAGTTTAGTTAGTTTAGTTAGTTTAGTTAGTTTAGTTAGTTTAGTTAGTTTAGTTAGTTTAGTTAGTTTAGTTAGTTTAGTTAGTTTAGTTAGTTTAGTTAGTTTAGTTAGTTTAGTTAGTTTAGTTAGTTTAGTTAGTTTAGTTAGTTTAGTTAGTTTAGTTAGTTTAGTTAGTTTAGTTAGTTTAGTTAGTTTAGTTAGTTTAGTTAGTTTAGTTAGTTTAGTTAGTTTAGTTAGTTTAGTTAGTTTAGTTAGTTTAGTTAGTTTAGTTAGTTTAGTTAGTTTAGTTAGTTTAGTTAGTTTAGTTAGTTTAGTTAGTTTAGTTAGTTTAGTTAGTTTAGTTAGTTTAGTTAGTTTAGTTAGTTTAGTTAGTTTAGTTAGTTTAGTTAGTTTAGTTAGTTTAGTTAGTTTAGTTAGTTTAGTTAGTTTAGTTAGTTTAGTTAGTTTAGTTAGTTTAGTTAGTTTAGTTAGTTTAGTTAGTTTAGTTAGTTTAGTTAGTTTAGTTAGTTTAGTTAGTTTAGTTAGTTTAGTTAGTTTAGTTAGTTTAGTTAGTTTAGTTAGTTTAGTTAGTTTAGTTAGTTTAGTTAGTTTAGTTAGTTTAGTTAGTTTAGTTAGTTTAGTTAGTTTAGTTAGTTTAGTTAGTTTAGTTAGTTTAGTTAGTTTAGTTAGTTTAGTTAGTTTAGTTAGTTTAGTTAGTTTAGTTAGTTTAGTTAGTTTAGTTAGTTTAGTTAGTTTAGTTAGTTTAGTTAGTTTAGTTAGTTTAGTTAGTTTAGTTAGTTTAGTTAGTTTAGTTAGTTTAGTTAGTTTAGTTAGTTTAGTTAGTTTAGTTAGTTTAGTTAGTTTAGTTAGTTTAGTTAGTTTAGTTAGTTTAGTTAGTTTAGTTAGTTTAGTTAGTTTAGTTAGTTTAGTTAGTTTAGTTAGTTTAGTTAGTTTAGCTAGTTTAGTTAGTTTAGTTAGTTTAGTTAGTTTAGTTAGTTTAGTTAGTTTAGTTAGTTTAGTTAGTTTAGTTAGTTTAGTTAGTTTAGTTAGTTTAGTTAGTTTAGTTAGTTTAGTTAGTTTAGTTAGTTTAGTTAGTTTAGTTAGTTTAGTTAGTTTAGTTAGTTTAGTTAGTTTAGTTAGTTTAGTTAGTTTAGTTAGTTTAGTTAGTTTAGTTAGTTTAGTTAGTTTAGTTAGTTTAGTTAGTTTAGTTAGTTTAGTTAGTTTAGTTAGTTTAGTTAGTTTAGTTAGTTTAGTTAGTTTAGTTAGTTTAGTTAGTTTAGTTAGTTTAGTTAGTTTAGTTAGTTTAGTTAGTTTAGTTAGTTTAGTTAGTTTAGTTAGTTTAGTTAGTTTAGTTAGTTTAGTTAGTTTAGTTAGTTTAGTTAGTTTAGTTAGTTTAGTTAGTTTAGTTAGTTTAGTTAGTTTAGTTAGTTTAGTTAGTTTAGTTAGTTTAGTTAGTTTAGTTAGTTTAGTTAGTTTAGTTAGTTTAGTTAGTTTAGTTAGTTTAGTTAGTTTAGTTAGTTTAGTTAGTTTAGTTAGTTTAGTTAGTTTAGTTAGTTTAGTTAGTTTAGTTAGTTTAGTTAGTTTAGTTAGTTTAGTTAGTTTAGTTAGTTTAGTTAGTTTAGTTAGTTTAGTTAGTTTAGTTAGTTTAGTTAGTTTAGTTAGTTTAGTTAGTTTAGTTAGTTTAGTTAGTTTAGTTAGTTTAGTTAGTTTAGTTAGTTTAGTTAGTTTAGTTAGTTTAGTTAGTTTAGTTAGTTTAGTTAGTTTAGTTAGTTTAGTTAGTTTAGTTAGTTTAGTTAGTTTAGTTAGTTTAGTTAGTTTAGTTAGTTTAGTTAGTTTAGTTAGTTTAGTTAGTTTAGTTAGTTTAGTTAGTTTAGTTAGTTTAGTTAGTTTAGTTAGTTTAGTTAGTTTAGTTAGTTTAGTTAGTTTAGTTAGTTTAGTTAGTTTAGTTAGTTTAGTTAGTTTAGTTAGTTTAGTTAGTTTAGTTAGTTTAGTTAGTTTAGTTAGTTTAGTTAGTTTAGTTAGTTTAGTTAGTTTAGTTAGTTTAGTTAGTTTAGTTAGTTTAGTTAGTTTAGTTAGTTTAGTTAGTTTAGTTAGTTTAGTTAGTTTAGTTAGTTTAGTTAGTTTAGTTAGTTTAGTTAGTTTAGTTAGTTTAGTTAGTTTAGTTAGTTTAGTTAGTTTAGTTAGTTTAGCTAGTTTAGTTAGTTTAGTTAGTTTAGTTAGTTTAGTTAGTTTAGTTAGTTTAGTTAGTTTAGTTAGTTTAGTTAGTTTAGTTAGTTTAGTTAGTTTAGTTAGTTTAGTTAGTTTAGTTAGTTTAGTTAGTTTAGTTAGTTTAGTTAGTTTAGTTAGTTTAGTTAGTTTAGTTAGTTTAGTTAGTTTAGTTAGTTTAGTTAGTTTAGTTAGTTTAGTTAGTTTAGTTAGTTTAGTTAGTTTAGTTAGTTTAGTTAGTTTAGTTAGTTTAGTTAGTTTAGTTAGTTTACTTAGTTTAGTTAGTTTAGTTAGTTTAGTTAGTTTAGTTAGTTTAGTTAGTTTAGTTAGTTTAGTTAGTTTAGTTAGTTTAGTTAGTTTAGTTAGTTTAGTTAGTTTAGTTAGTTTAGTTAGTTTAGTTAGTTTAGTTAGTTTAGTTAGTTTAGTTAGTTTAGTTAGTTTAGTTAGTTTAGTTAGTTTAGTTAGTTTAGTTAGTTTAGTTAGTTTAGTTAGTTTAGTTAGTTTAGTTAGTTTAGTTAGTTTAGTTAGTTTAGTTAGTTTAGTTAGTTTAGTTAGTTTAGTTAGTTTAGTTAGTTTAGTTAGTTTAGTTAGTTTAGTCAGTTTAGTTAGTTTAGTTAGTTTAGTTAGTTTAGTTAGTTTAGTTAGTTTAGTTAGTTTAGTTAGTTTAGTTAGTTTAGTTAGTTTAGTTAGTTTAGTTAGTTTAGTTAGTTTAGTTAGTTTAGTTAGTTTAGTTAGTTTAGTTAGTTTAGTTAGTTTAGTTAGTTTAGTTAGTTTAGTTAGTTTAGTTAGTTTAGTTAGTTTAGTTAGTTTAGTTAGTTTAGTTAGTTTAGTTAGTTTAGTTAGTTTAGTTAGTTTAGTTAGTTTAGTTAGTTTAGTTAGTTTAGTTAGTTTAGTTAGTTTAGTTAGTTTAGTTAGTTTAGTTAGTTTAGTTAGTTTAGTTAGTTTAGTTAGTTTAGTTAGTTTAGTTAGTTTAGTTAGTTTAGTTAGTTTAGTTAGTTTAGTTAGTTTAGTTAGTTTAGTCAGTTTAGTTAGTTTAGTTAGTTTAGTTAGTTTAGTTAGTTTAGTTAGTTTAGTTAGTTTAGTTAGTTTAGTTAGTTTAGTTAGTTTAGTTAGTTTAGTTAGTTTAGTTAGTTTAGTTAGTTTAGTTAGTTTAGTTAGTTTAGTTAGTTTAGTTAGTTTAGTTAGTTTAGTTAGTTTAGTTAGTTTAGTTAGTTTAGTTAGTTTAGTTAGTTTAGTTAGTTTAGTTAGTTTAGTTAGTTTAGTTAGTTTAGTTAGTTTAGTTAGTTTAGTTAGTTTAGTTAGTTTAGTTAGTTTAGTTAGTTTAGTTAGTTTAGTTAGTTTAGTTAGTTTAGTTAGTTTAGTTAGTTTAGTTAGTTTAGTTAGTTTAGTTAGTTTAGTTAGTTTAGTTAGTTTAGTTAGTTTAGTTAGTTTAGTTAGTTTAGTTAGTTTAGTCAGTTTAGTTAGTTTAGTTAGTTTAGTTAGTTTAGTTAGTTTAGTTAGTTTAGTTAGTTTAGTTAGTTTAGTTAGTTTAGTTAGTTTAGTTAGTTTAGTTAGTTTAGTTAGTTTAGTTAGTTTAGTTAGTTTAGTTAGTTTAGTTAGTTTAGTTAGTTTAGTTAGTTTAGTTAGTTTAGTTAGTTTAGTTAGTTTAGTTAGTTTAGTTAGTTTAGTTAGTTTAGTTAGTTTAGTTAGTTTAGTTAGTTTAGTTAGTTTAGTTAGTTTAGTTAGTTTAGTTAGTTTAGTTAGTTTAGTTAGTTTAGTTAGTTTAGTTAGTTTAGTTAGTTTAGTTAGTTTAGTTAGTTTAGTTAGTTTAGTTAGTTTAGTTAGTTTAGTTAGTTTAGTTAGTTTAGTTAGTTTAGTTAGTTTAGTTAGTTTAGTTAGTTTAGTTAGTTTAGTTAGTTTAGTTAGTTTAGTTAGTTTAGTTAGTTTAGTTAGTTTAGTTAGTTTAGTTAGTTTAGTTAGTTTAGTTAGTTTAGTTAGTTTAGTTAGTTTAGTTAGTTTAGTTAGTTTAGTTAGTTTAGTTAGTTTAGTTAGTTTAGTTAGTTTAGTTAGTTTAGTTAGTTTAGTTAGTTTAGTTAGTTTAGTTAGTTTAGTTAGTTTAGTTAGTTTAGTTAGTTTAGTTAGTTTAGTTAGTTTAGTTAGTTTAGTTAGTTTAGTTAGTTTAGTTAGTTTAGTTAGTTTAGTTAGTTTAGTTAGTTTAGTTAGTTTAGTTAGTTTAGTTAGTTTAGTTAGTTTAGTTAGTTTAGTTAGTTTAGTTAGTTTAGTTAGTTTAGTTAGTTTAGTTAGTTTAGTTAGTTTAGTTAGTTTAGTTAGTTTAGTTAGTTTAGTTAGTTTAGTTAGTTTAGTTAGTTTAGTTAGTTTAGTTAGTTTAGTTAGTTTAGTTAGTTTAGTTAGTTTAGTTAGTTTAGTTAGTTTAGTTAGTTTAGTTAGTTTAGTTAGTTTAGTTAGTTTAGTTAGTTTAGTTAGTTTAGTTAGTTTCGTTAGTTTAGTTAGTTTAGTTAGTTTAGTTAGTTTAGTTAGTTTAGTTAGTTTAGTTAGTTTAGTTAGTTTAGTTAGTTTAGTTAGTTTAGTTAGTTTAGTTAGTTTAGTTAGTTTAGTTAGTTTAGTTAGTTTAGTTAGTTTAGTTAGTTTAGTTAGTTTAGTTAGTTTAGTTAGTTTAGTTAGTTTAGTTAGTTTAGTTAGTTTAGTTAGTTTAGTTAGTTTAGTTAGTTTAGTTAGTTTAGTTAGTTTAGTTAGTTTAGTTAGTTTAGTTAGTTTAGTTAGTTTAGTTAGTTTAGTTAGTTTAGTTAGTTTAGTTAGTTTAGTTAGTTTAGTTAGTTTAGTTAGTTTAGTTAGTTTAGTTAGTTTAGTTAGTTTAGTTAGTTTAGTTAGTTTAGTTAGTTTAGTTAGTTTAGTTAGTTTAGTTAGTTTAGTTAGTTTAGTTAGCTTTAGTTAGTTTAGTTAGTTTAGTTAGTGTTAGTTAGTTTAGTTAGTTTAGTTAGTTTAGTTAGTTTAGTTAGTTTAGTTAGTTTAGTTAGTTTAGTTAGTTTAGTTAGTTTAGTTAGTTTAGTTAGTTTAGTTAGTTTAGTTAGTTTAGTTAGTTTAGTTAGTTTAGTTAGTTTAGTTAGTTTAGTTAGTTTAGTTAGTTTAGTTAGTTTAGTTAGTTTAGTTAGTTTAGTTAGTTTAGTTAGTTTAGTTAGTTTAGTTAGTTTAGTTAGTTTAGTTAGCTTAGTTAGTTTAGTTAGTTTAGTTAGTTTAGTTAGTTTAGTTAGTTTAGTTAGTTTAGTTAGTTCAGTTAGTTTAGTTAGTTTAGTTAGTTTAGTTAGTTTAGTTAGTTTAGTTAGTTTAGTTAGTTTAGTTAGTTTAGTTAGTTTAGTTAGTTTAGTTAGTTTAGTTAGTTTAGTTAGTTTAGTTAGTTTAGTTAGTTTAGTTAGTTTAGTTAGTTTAGTTAGTTTAGTTAGTTTAGTTAGTTTAGTTAGTTTAGTTAGTTTAGTTAGTTTAGTTAGTTTAGTTAGTTTAGTTAGTTTAGTTAGTTTAGTTAGTTTAGTTAGTTTAGTTAGTTTAGTTAGTTTAGTTAGTTTACTTAGTTTAGTTAGTTTAGTTAGTTTAGTTAGTTTAGTTAGTTTAGTTAGTTTAGTTAGTTTAGTTAGTTTAGTTAGTTTAGTTAGTTTAGTTAGTTTAGTTAGTTTAGTTAGTTTAGTTAGTTTAGTTAGTTTAGTTAGTTTAGTTAGTTTAGTTAGTTTAGTTAGTTTAGTTAGTTTAGTTAGTTTAGTTAGTTTAGTTAGTTTAGTTAGTTTAGTTAGTTTAGTTAGTTTAGTTAGTTTAGTTAGTTTAGTTAGTTTAGTTAGTTTAGTTAGTTTAGTTAGTTTAGTTAGTTTAGTTAGTTTAGTTAGTTTAGTTAGTTTAGTTAGTTTAGTTAGTTTAGTTAGTTTAGTTAGTTTAGTTAGTTTAGTTAGTTTAGTTAGTTTAGTTAGTTTAGTTAGTTTAGTTAGTTTAGTTAGTTTAGTTAGTTTAGTTAGTTTAGTTAGTTTAGTTAGTTTAGTTAGTTTAGTTAGTTTAGTTAGTTTAGTTAGTTTAGTTAGTTTAGTTAGTTTAGTTAGTTTAGTTAGTTTAGTTAGTTTAGTTAGTTTAGTTAGTTTAGTTAGTTTAGTTAGTTTAGTTAGTTTAGTTAGTTTAGTTAGTTTAGTTAGTTTAGTTAGTTTAGTTAGTTTAGTTAGTTTAGTTAGTTTAGTTAGTTTAGTTAGTTTAGTTAGTTTAGTTAGTTTAGTTAGTTTAGTTAGTTTAGTTAGTTTAGTTAGTTTAGTTAGTTTAGTTAGTTTAGTTAGTTTAGTTAGTTTAGTTAGTTTAGTTAGTTTAGTTAGTTTAGTTAGTTTAGTTAGTTTAGTTAGTTTAGTTAGTTTAGTTAGTTTAGTTAGTTTAGTTAGTTTAGTTAGTTTAGTTAGTTTAGTTAGTTTAGTTAGTCTAGTTAGTTTAGTTAGTTTAGTTAGTTTAGTTAGTTTAGTTAGTTTAGTTAGTTTAGTTAGTTTAGTTAGTTTAGTTAGTTTAGTTAGTTTAGTTAGTTTAGTTAGTTTAGTTAGTTTAGTTAGTTTAGTTAGTTTAGTTAGTTTAGTTAGTTTAGTTAGTTTAGTTAGTTTAGTTAGTTTAGTTAGTTTAGTTAGTTTAGTTAGTTTAGTTAGTTTAGTTAGTTTAGTTAGTTTAGTTAGTTTAGTTAGTTTAGTTAGTTTAGTTAGTTTAGTTAGTTTAGTTAGTTTAGTTAGTTTAGTTAGTTTAGTTAGTTTAGTTAGTTTAGTTAGTTTAGTTAGTTTAGTTAGTTTAGTTAGTTTAGTTAGTTTAGTTAGTTTAGTTAGTTTAGTTAGTTTAGTTAGTTTAGTTAGTTTAGTTAGTTTAGTTAGTTTAGTTAGTTTAGTTAGTTTAGTTAGTTTAGTTAGTTTAGTTAGTTTAGTTAGTTTAGTTAGTTTAGTTAGTTTAGTTAGTTTAGTTAGTTTAGTTAGTTTAGTTAGTTTAGTTAGTTTAGTTAGTTTAGTTAGTTTAGTTAGTTTAGTTAGTTTAGTTAGTTTAGTTAGTTTAGTTAGTTTAGTTAGTTTAGTTAGTTTAGTTAGTTTAGTTAGTTTAGTTAGTTTAGTTAGTTTAGTTAGTTTAGTTAGTTTAGTTAGTTTAGTTAGTTTAGTTAGTTTAGTTAGTTTAGTTAGATTAGTTAGTTTAGTTAGTTTAGTTAGTTTAGTTAGTTTAGTTAGTTTAGTTAGTTTAGTTAGTTTAGTTAGTTTAGTTAGTTTAGTTAGTTTAGTTAGTTTAGTTAGTTTAGTTAGTTTAGTTAGTTTAGTTAGTTTAGTTAGTTTAGTTAGTTTAGTTAGTTTAGTTAGTTTAGTTAGTTTAGTTAGTTTAGTTAGTTTAGTTAGTTTAGTGAGTTTAGTTAGTTTAGTTAGTTTAGTTAGTTTAGTTAGTTTAGTTAGTTTAGTTAGTTTAGTTAGTTTAGTTAGTTTAGTTAGTTTAGTTAGTTTAGTTAGTTTAGTTAGTTTAGTTAGTTTAGTTAGTTTAGTTAGTTTAGTTAGTTTAGTTAGTTTAGTTAGTTTAGTTAGTTTAGTTAGTTTAGTTAGTTTAGTTAGTTTAGTTAGTTTAGTTAGTTTAGTTAGTTTAGTTAGTTTAGTTAGTTTAGTTAGTTTAGTTAGTTTAGTTAGTTTAGTTAGTTTAGTTAGTTTAGTTAGTTTAGTTAGTTTAGTTAGTTTAGTTAGTTTAGTTAGTTTAGTTAGTTTAGTTAGTTTAGTTAGTTTAGTTAGTTTAGTTAGTTTAGTTAGTTTAGTTAGTTTAGTTAGTTTAGTTAGTTTAGTTAGTTTAGTTAGTTTAGTTAGTTTAGTTAGTTTAGTTAGTTTAGTTAGTTTAGTTAGTTTAGTTAGTTTAGTTAGTTTAGTTAGTTTAGTTAGTTTAGTTAGTTTAGTTAGTTTAGTTAGTTTAGTTAGTTTAGTTAGTTTAGTTAGTTTAGTTAGTTTAGTTAGTTTAGTTAGTTTAGTTAGTTTAGTTAGTTTAGTTAGTTTAGTTAGTTTAGTTAGTTTAGTTAGTTTAGTTAGTTTAGTTAGTTTAGTTAGTTTAGTTAGTTTAGTCAGTTTAGTTAGTTTAGTTAGTTTAGTTAGTTTAGTTAGTTTAGTTAGTTTAGTTAGTTTAGTTAGTTTAGTTAGTTTAGTTAGTTTAGTTAGTTTAGTTAGTTTAGTTAGTTTAGTTAGTTTAGTTAGTTTAGTTAGTTTAGTTAGTTTAGTTAGTTTAGTTAGTTTAGTTAGTTTAGTTAGTTTAGTTAGTTTAGTTAGTTTAGTTAGTTTAGTTAGTTTAGTTAGTTTAGTTAGTTTAGTTAGTTTAGTTAGTTTAGTTAGTTTAGTTAGTTTAGTTAGTTTAGTTAGTTTAGTTAGTTTAGTTAGTTTAGTTAGTTTAGTTAGTTTAGTTAGTTTAGTTAGTTTAGTTAGTTTAGTTAGTTTAGTTAGTTTAGTTAGTTTAGTTAGTTTAGTTAGTTTAGTTAGTTTAGTTAGTTTAGTTAGTTTAGTTAGTTTAGTTAGTTTAGTTAGTTTAGTTAGTTTAGTTAGTTTAGTTAGTTTAGTTAGTTTAGTTAGTTTAGTTAGTTTAGTTAGTTTAGTTAGTTTAGTTAGTTTAGTTAGTTTAGTTAGTTTAGTTAGTTTAGTTAGTTTAGTTAGTTTAGTTAGTTTAGTTAGTTTAGTTAGTTTAGTTAGTTTAGTTAGTTTAGTTAGTTTAGTTAGTTTAGTTAGTTTAGTTAGTTTAGTTAGTTTAGTTAGTTTAGTTAGTTTAGTTAGTTTAGTTAGTTTAGTTAGTTTAGTTAGTTTAGTTAGTTTAGTTAGTTTAGTTAGTTTAGTTAGTTTAGTTAGTTTAGTTAGTTTAGTTAGTTTAGTTAGTTTAGTTAGTTTAGTTAGTTTAGTTAGTTTAGTTAGTTTAGTTAGTTTAGTTAGTTTAGTTAGTTTAGTTAGTTTAGTTAGTTTAGTTAGTTTAGTTAGTTTAGTTAGTTTAGTTAGTTTAGTTAGTTTAGTTAGTTTAGTTAGTTTAGTTAGTTTAGTTAGTTTAGTTAGTTTAGTTAGTTTAGTTAGTTTAGTTAGTTTAGTTAGTTTAGTTAGTTTAGTTAGTTTAGTTAGTTTAGTTAGTTTAGTTAGTTTAGTTAGTTTAGTTAGTTTAGTTAGTTTAGTTAGTTTAGTTAGTTTAGTTAGTTTAGTTAGTTTAGTTAGTTTAGTTAGTTTAGTTAGTTTAGTTAGTTTAGTTAGTTTAGTTAGTTTAGTTAGTTTAGTTAGTTTAGTTAGTTTAGTTAGTTTAGTTAGTTTAGTTAGTTTAGTTAGTTTAGTTAGTTTAGTTAGTTTAGTTAGTTTAGTTAGTTTAGTTAGTTTAGTTAGTTTAGTTAGTTTAGTTAGTTTAGTTAGTTTAGTTAGTTTAGTTAGTTTAGTTAGTTTAGTTAGTTTAGTTAGTTTAGTTAGTTTAGTTAGTTTAGTTAGTTTAGTTAGTTTAGTTAGTTTAGTTAGTTTAGTTAGTTTAGTTAGTTTAGTTAGTTTAGTTAGTTCAGTTAGTTTAGTTAGTTTAGTTAGTTTAGTTAGTTTAGTTAGTTTAGTTAGTTTAGTTAGTTTAGTTAGTTTAGTTAGTTTAGTTAGTTTAGTTAGTTTAGTTAGTTTAGTTAGTTTAGTTAGTTTAGTTAGTTTAGTTAGTTTAGTTAGTTTAGTTAGTTTAGTTAGTTTAGTTAGTTTAGTTAGTTTAGTTAGTTTAGTTAGTTTAGTTAGTTTAGTTAGTTTAGTTAGTTTAGTTAGTTTAGTTAGTTTAGTTAGTTTAGTTAGTTTAGTTAGTTTAGTTAGTTTAGTTAGTTTAGTTAGTTTAGTTAGTTTAGTTAGTTTAGTTAGTTTAGTTAGTTTAGTTAGTTTAGTTAGTTTAGTTAGTTTAGTTAGTTTAGTTAGTTTAGTTAGTTTAGTTAGTTTAGTTAGTTTAGTTAGTTTAGTTAGTTTAGTTAGTTTAGTTAGTTTAGTTAGTTTAGTTAGTTTAGTTAGTTTAGTTAGTTTAGTTAGTTTAGTTAGTTTAGTTAGTTTAGTTAGTTTAGTTAGTTTAGTTAGTTTAGTTAGATTAGTTAGTTTAGTTAGTTTAGTTAGTTTAGTTAGTTTAGTTAGTTTAGTTAGTTTAGTTAGTTTAGTTAGTTTAGTTAGTTTAGTTAGTTTAGTTAGTTTAGTTAGTTTAGTTAGTTTAGTTAGTTTAGTTAGTTTAGTTAGTTTAGTTAGTTTAGTTAGTTTAGTTAGTTTAGTTAGTTTAGTTAGTTTAGTTAGTTTAGTTAGTTTAGTTAGTTTAGTTAGTTTAGTTAGTTTAGTTAGTTTAGTTAGTTTAGTTAGTTTAGTTAGTTTAGTTAGTTTAGTTAGTTTAGTTAGTTTAGTTAGTTTAGTTAGTTTAGTTAGTTTAGTTAGTTTAGTTAGTTTAGTTAGTTTAGTTAGTTTAGTTAGTTTAGTTAGTTTAGTTAGTTTAGTTAGTTTAGTTACTTTAGTTAGTTTAGTTAGTTTAGTTAGTTTAGTTAGTTTAGTTAGTTTAGTTAGTTTAGTTAGTTTAGTTAGTTTAGTTAGTTTAGTTAGTTTAGTTAGTTTAGTTAGTTTAGTTAGTTTAGTTAGTTTAGTTAGTTTAGTTAGTTTAGTTAGTTTAGTTAGTTTAGTTAGTTTAGTTAGTTTAGTTAGTTTAGTTAGTTTAGTTAGTTTAGTTAGTTTAGTTAGTTTAGTTAGTTTAGTTAGTTTAGTTAGTTTAGTTAGTTTAGTTAGTTTAGTTAGTTTAGTTAGTTTAGTTAGTTTAGTTAGTTTAGTTAGTTTAGTTAGTTTAGTTAGTTTAGTTAGTTTAGTTAGTTTAGTTAGTTTAGTTAGTTTAGTTAGTTTAGTTAGTTTAGTTAGTTTAGTTAGTTTAGTTAGTTTAGTTAGTTTAGTTAGTTTAGTTAGTTTAGTTAGTTTAGTTAGTTTAGTTAGTTTAGTTAGTTTAGTTAGTTTAGTTAGTTTAGTTAGTTTAGTTAGTTTAGTTAGTTTAGTTAGTTTAGTTAGTTTAGTTAGTTTAGTTAGTTTAGTTAGTTTAGTTAGTTTAGTTAGTTTAGTTAGTTTAGTTAGTTTAGTTAGTTTAGTTAGTTTAGTTAGTTTAGTTAGTTTAGTTAGTTTAGTTAGTTTAGTTAGTTTAGTTAGTTTAGTTAGTTTAGTTAGTTTAGTTAGTTTAGTTAGTTTAGTTAGTTTAGTTAGTTTAGTTAGTTTAGTTAGTTTAGTTAGTTTAGTTAGTTTAGTTAGTTTAGTTAGTTTAGTTAGTTTAGTTAGTTTAGTTAGTTTAGTTAGTTTAGTTAGTTTAGTTAGTTTAGTTAGTTTAGTTAGTTTAGTTAGTTTAGTTAGTTTAGTTAGTTTAGTTAGTTTAGTTAGTTTAGTTAGTTTAGTTAGTTTAGTTAGTTTAGTTAGTTTAGTTAGTTTAGTTAGTTTAGTTAGTTTAGTTAGTTTAGTTAGTTTAGTTAGTTTAGTTAGTTTAGTTAGTTTAGTTAGTTTAGTTAGTTTAGTTAGTTTAGTTAGTTTAGTTAGTTTAGTTAGTTTAGTTAGTTTAGTTAGTTTAGTTAGTTTAGTTAGTTTAGTTAGTTTAGTTAGTTTAGTTAGTTTAGTTAGTTTAGTTAGTTTAGTTAGTTTAGTTAGTTTAGTTAGTTTAGTTAGTTTAGTTAGTTTAGTTAGTTTAGTTAGTTTAGTTAGTTTAGTTAGTTTAGTTAGTTTAGTTAGTTTAGTTAGTTTAGTTAGTTTAGTTAGTTTAGTTAGTTTAGTTAGTTTAGTTAGTTTAGTTAGTTTAGTTAGTTTAGTTAGTTTAGTTAGTTTAGTTAGTTTAGTTAGTTTAGTTAGTTTCGTTAGTTTAGTTAGTTTAGTTAGTTTAGTTAGTTTAGTTAGTTTAGTTAGTTTAGTTAGTTTAGTTAGTTTAGTTAGTTTAGTTAGTTTAGTTAGTTTAGTTAGTTTAGTTAGTTTAGTTAGTTTAGTTAGTTTAGTTAGTTTAGTTAGTTTAGTTAGTTTAGTTAGTTTAGTTAGTTTAGTTAGTTTAGTTAGTTTAGTTAGTTTAGTTAGTTTAGTTAGTTTAGTTAGTTTAGTTAGTTTAGTTAGTTTAGTTAGTTTAGTTAGTTTAGTTAGTTTAGTTAGTTTAGCTAGTTTAGTTAGTTTAGTTAGTTTAGTTAGTTTAGTTAGTTTAGTTAGTTTAGTTAGTTTAGTTAGTTTAGTTAGTTTAGTTAGTTTAGTTAGTTTAGTTAGTTTAGTTAGTTTAGTTAGTTTAGTTAGTTTAGTTAGTTTAGTTAGTTTAGTTAGTTTAGTTAGTTTAGTTAGTTTAGTTAGTTTAGTTAGTTTAGTTAGTTTAGTTAGTTTAGTTAGTTTAGTTAGTTTAGTTAGTTTAGTTAGTTTAGTTAGTTTAGTTAGTTTAGTTAGTTTAGTTAGTTTAGTTAGTTTAGTTAGTTTAGTTAGTTTAGTTAGTTTAGTTAGTTTAGTTAGTTTAGTTAGTTTAGTTAGTTTAGTTAGTTTAGTTAGTTTAGTTAGTTTAGTTAGTTTAGTTAGTTTAGTTAGTTTAGTTAGTTTAGTTAGTTTAGTTAGTTTAGTCAGTTTAGTTAGTTTAGTTAGTTTAGTTAGTTTAGTTAGTTTAGTTAGTTTAGTTAGTTTAGTTAGTTTAGTTAGTTTAGTTAGTTTAGTTAGTTTAGTTAGTTTAGTTAGTTTAGTTAGTTTAGTTAGTTTAGTTAGTTTAGTTAGTTTAGTTAGTTTAGTTAGTTTAGTTAGTTTAGTTAGTTTAGTTAGTTTAGTTAGTTTAGTTAGTTTAGTTAGTTTAGTTAGTTTAGTTAGTTTAGTTAGTTTAGTTAGTTTAGTTAGTTTAGTTAGTTTAGTTAGTTTAGTTAGTTTAGTTAGTTTAGTTAGTTTAGTTAGTTTAGTTAGTTTAGTTAGTTTAGTTAGTTTAGTTAGTTTAGTTAGTTCAGTTAGTTTAGTTAGTTTAGTTAGTTTAGTTAGTTTAGTTAGTTTAGTTAGTTTAGTTAGTTTAGTTAGTTTAGTTAGTTTAGTTAGTTTAGTTAGTTTAGTTAGTTTAGTTAGTTTAGTTAGTTTAGTTAGTTTAGTTAGTTTAGTTAGTTTAGTTAGTTTAGTTAGTTTAGTTAGTTTAGTTAGTTTAGTTAGTTTAGTTAGTTTAGTTAGTTTAGTTAGTTTAGTTAGTTTAGTTAGTTTAGTTAGTTTAGTTAGTTTAGTTAGTTTAGTTAGTTTAGTTAGTTTAGTTAGTTTAGTTAGTTTAGTTAGTTTAGTTAGTTTAGTTAGTTTAGTTAGTTTAGTTAGTTTAGTTAGTTTAGTTAGTTTAGTTAGTTTAGTTAGTTTAGTTAGTTTAGTTAGTTTAGTTAGTTTAGTTAGTTTAGTTAGTTTAGTTAGTTTAGTTAGTTTAGTTAGTTTAGTTAGTTTAGTTAGTTTAGTTAGTTTAGTTAGTTTAGTTAGTTTAGTTAGTTTAGTTAGTTTAGTTAGTTTAGTTAGTTTAGTTAGTTTAGTTAGTTTAGTTAGTTTAGTTAGTTTAGTTAGTTTAGTTAGTTTAGTTAGTTTAGTTAGTTTAGTTAGTTTAGTTAGTTTAGTTAGTTTAGTTAGTTTAGTTAGTTTAGTTAGTTTAGTTAGTTTAGTTAGTTTAGTTAGTTTAGTTAGTTTAGTTAGTTTAGTTAGTTTAGTTAGTTTAGTTAGTTTAGTTAGTTTAGTTAGTTTAGTTAGTTTAGTTAGTTTAGTTAGTTTAGTTAGTTTAGTTAGTTTAGTTAGTTTAGTTAGTTTAGTTAGTTTAGTTAGTTTAGTTAGTTTAGTTAGTTTAGTTAGTTTAGTTAGTTTAGTTAGTTTAGTTAGTTTAGTTAGTTTAGTTAGTTTAGTTAGTTTAGTTAGTTTAGTTAGTTTAGTTAGTTTAGTTAGTTTAGTTAGTTTAGTTAGTTTAGTTAGTTTAGTTAGTTTAGTTAGTTTAGTTAGTTTAGTTAGTTTCGTTAGTTTAGTTAGTTTAGTTAGTTTAGTTAGTTTAGTTAGTTTAGTTAGTTTAGTTAGTTTAGTTAGTTTAGTTAGTTTAGTTAGTTTAGTTAGTTTAGTTAGTTTAGTTAGTTTAGTTAGTTTAGTTAGTTTAGTTAGTTTAGTTAGTTTAGTTAGTTTAGTTAGTTTAGTTAGTTTAGTTAGTTTAGTTAGTTTAGTTAGTTTAGTTAGTTTAGTTAGTCTAGTTAGTTTAGTTAGTTTAGTTAGTTTAGTTAGTTTAGTTAGTTTAGTTAGTTTAGTTAGTTTAGTTAGTTTAGTTAGTTTAGTTAGTTTAGTTAGTTTAGTTAGTTTAGTTAGTTTAGTTAGTTTAGTTAGTTTAGTTAGTTTAGTTAGTTTAGTTAGTTTAGTTAGTTTAGTTAGTTTAGTTAGTTTAGTTAGTTTAGTTAGTTTAGTTAGTTTAGTTAGTTTAGTTAGTTTAGTTAGTTTAGTTAGTTTAGTTAGTTTAGTTAGTTTAGTTAGTTTAGTTAGTTTAGTTAGTTTAGTTAGTTTAGTTAGTTTAGTTAGTTTAGTTAGTTTAGTTAGTTTAGTTAGTTTAGTTAGTTTAGTTAGTTTAGTTAGTTTAGTTAGTTTAGCTAGTTTAGTTAGTTTAGTTAGTTTAGTTAGTTTAGTTAGTTTAGTTAGTTTAGTTAGTTTAGTTAGTTTAGTTAGTTTAGTTAGTTTAGTTAGTTTAGTTAGTTTAGTTAGTTTAGTTAGTTTAGTTAGTTTAGTTAGTTTAGTTAGTTTAGTTAGTTTAGTTAGTTTAGTTAGTTTAGTTAGTTTAGTTAGTTTAGTTAGTTTAGTTAGTTTAGTTAGTTTAGTTAGTTTAGTTAGTTTAGTTAGTTTAGTTAGTTTAGTTAGTTTAGTTAGTTTAGTTAGTTTAGTTAGTTTAGTTAGTTTAGTTAGTTTACTTAGTTTAGTTAGTTTAGTTAGTTTAGTTAGTTTAGTTAGTTTAGTTAGTTTCGTTAGTTTAGTTAGTTTAGTTAGTTTAGTTAGTTTAGTTAGTTTAGTTAGTTTAGTTAGTTTAGTTAGTTTAGTTAGTTTAGTTAGTTTAGTTAGTTTAGTTAGTTTAGTTAGTTTAGTTAGTTTAGTTAGTTTAGTTAGTTTAGTTAGTTTAGTTAGTTTAGTTAGTTTAGTTAGTTTAGTTAGTTTAGTTAGTTTAGTTAGTTTAGTTAGTTTAGTTAGTTTAGTTAGTTTAGTTAGTTTAGTTAGTTTAGTTAGTTTAGTTAGTTTAGTTAGTTTAGTTAGTTTAGTTAGTTTAGTTAGTTTAGTTAGTTTAGTTAGTTTAGTTAGTTTAGTTAGTTTAGTTAGTTTAGTTAGTTTAGTTAGTTTAGTTAGTTTAGTTAGTTTAGTTAGTTTAGTTAGTTTAGTTAGTTTAGTTAGTTTAGTTAGTTTAGTTAGTTTAGTTAGTTTAGTTAGTTTAGTTAGTTTAGTTAGTTTAGTTAGTTTAGTTAGTTTAGTTAGTTTAGTTAGTTTAGTTAGTTTAGTGTTAGTTTAGTTAGTTTAGTTAGTTTAGTTAGTTTAGTTAGTTTAGTTAGTTTAGTTAGTTTAGTTAGTTTAGTTAGTTTAGTTAGTTTAGTTAGTTTAGTTAGTTTAGTTAGTTTAGTTAGTTTAGTTAGTTTAGTTAGTTTAGTTAGTTTAGTTAGTTTAGTTAGTTTAGTTAGTTTAGTTAGTTTAGTTAGTTTAGTTAGTTTAGTTAGTTTAGTTAGTTTAGTTAGTTTAGTTAGTTTAGTTAGTTTAGTTAGTTTAGTTAGTTTAGTTAGTTTAGTTAGTTTAGTTAGTTTAGTTAGTTTAGTTAGTTTAGTTAGTTTAGTTAGTTTAGTTAGTTTAGTTAGTTTAGTTAGTTTAGTTAGTTTAGTTAGTTTAGTTAGTTTAGTTAGTTTAGTTAGTTTAGTTAGTTTAGTTAGTTTAGTTAGTTTAGTTAGTTTAGTTAGTTTAGTTAGTTTAGTTAGTTTAGTTAGTTTAGTTAGTTTAGTTAGTTTAGTTAGTTTAGTTAGTTTAGTTAGTTTAGTTAGTTTAGTTAGTTTAGTTAGTTTAGTTAGTTTAGTTAGTTTAGTTAGTTTAGTTAGTTTAGTTAGTTTAGTTAGTTTAGTTAGTTTAGTTAGTTTAGTTAGTTTAGTTAGTTTAGTTAGTTTAGTTAGTTTAGTTAGTTTAGTTAGTTTAGTTAGTTTAGTTAGTTTAGTTAGTTTAGTTAGTTTAGTTAGTTTAGTTAGTTTAGTTAGTTTAGTTAGTTTAGTTAGTTTAGTTAGTTTAGTTAGTTTAGTTAGTTTAGTTAGTTTAGTTAGTTTAGTTAGTTTAGTTAGTTTAGTTAGTTTAGTTAGTTTAGTTAGTTTAGTTAGTTTAGTTAGTTTAGTTAGTTTAGTTAGTTTAGTTAGTTTAGTTAGTTTAGTTAGTTTAGTTAGTTTAGTTAGTTTAGTTAGTTTAGTTAGTTTAGTTAGTTTAGTTAGTTTAGTTAGTTTAGTTAGTTTAGTTAGTTTAGTTAGTTTAGTTAGTTTAGTTAGTTTAGTTAGTTTAGTTAGTTTAGTTAGTTTAGTTAGTTTAGTTAGTTTAGTTAGTTTAGTTAGTTTAGTTAGTTTAGTTAGTTTAGTTAGTTTAGTTAGTTTAGTTAGTTTAGTTAGTTTAGTTAGTTTAGTTAGTTTAGTTAGTTTAGTTAGTTTAGTTAGTTTAGTTAGTTTAGTTAGTTTAGTTAGTTTAGTTAGTTTAGTTAGTTTAGTTAGTTTAGTTAGTTTAGTTAGTTTAGTTAGTTTAGTTAGTTTAGTTAGTTTAGTTAGTTTAGTTAGTTTAGTTAGTTTAGTTAGTTTAGTTAGTTTAGTTAGTTTAGTTAGTTTAGTTAGTTTAGTTAGTTTAGTTAGTTTAGTTAGTTTAGTTAGTTTAGTTAGTTCAGTTAGTTTAGTTAGTTTAGTTAGTTTAGTTAGTTTAGTTAGTTTAGTTAGTTTAGTTAGTTTAGTTAGTTTAGTTAGTTTAGTTAGTTTAGTTAGTTTAGTTAGTTTAGTTAGTTTAGTTAGTTTAGTTAGTTTAGTTAGTTTAGTTAGTTTAGTTAGTTTAGTTAGTTTAGTTAGTTTAGTTAGTTTAGTTAGTCTAGTTAGTTTAGTTAGTTTAGTTAGTTTAGTTAGTTTAGTTAGTTTAGTTAGTTTAGTTAGTTTAGTTAGTTTAGTTAGTTTAGTTAGTTTAGTTAGTTTAGTTAGTTTAGTTAGTTTAGTTAGTTTAGTTAGTTTAGTTAGTTTAGTTAGTTTAGTTAGTTTAGTTAGTTTAGTTAGTTTAGTTAGTTTAGTTAGTTTAGTTAGTTTAGTTAGTTTAGTTAGTTTAGTTAGTTTAGTTAGTTTAGTTAGTTTAGTTAGTTTAGTTAGTTTAGTTAGTTTAGTTAGTTTAGTTAGTTTAGTTAGTTTAGTTAGTTTAGTTAGTTTAGTTAGTTT
>CALUEK010000456.1:0-27380 GCA_944039245.1 Nebria salina | reverse complement strand
ACTAAATAACTAAATAACTAAATAACTAAATAACTAAATAACTAAATAACTAAATAACTAAATAACTAAATAACTAAATAACTAAATAACTAAATAACTAAATAACTAAATAACTAAATAACTAAATAACTAAATAACTAAATAACTAAATAACTAAATAACTAAATAACTAAATAACTAAATAACTAAATAACTAAATAACTAAATAACTAAATAACTAAATAACTAAATAACTAAATAACTAAATAACTAAATAACTAAATAACTAAATAACTAAATAACTAAATAACTAAATAACTAAATAACTAAATAACTAAATAACTAAATAACTAAATAACTAAATAACTAAATAACTAAATAACTAAATAACTAAATAACTAAATAACTAAATAACTAAATAACTAAATAACTAAATAACTAAATAACTAAATAACTAAATAACTAAATAACTAAATAACTAAATAACTAAATAACTAAATAACTAAATAACTAAATAACTAAATAACTAAATAACTAAATAACTAAATAACTAAATAACTAAATAACTAAATAACTAAATAACTAAATAACTAAATAACTAAATAACTAAATAACTAAATAACTAAATAACTAAATAACTAAATAACTAAATAACTAAATAACTAAATAACTAAATAACTAAATAACTAAATAACTAAATAACTAAATAACTAAATAACTAAATAACTAAATAACTAAATAACTAAATAACTAAATAACTAAATAACTAAATAACTAAATAACTAAATAACTAAATAACTAAATAACTAAATAACTAAATAACTAAATAACTAAATAACTAAATAACTAAATAACTAAATAACTAAATAACTAAATAACTAAATAACTAAATAACTAAATAACTAAATAACTAAATAACTAAATAACTAAATAACTAAATAACTAAATAACTAAATAACTAAATAACTAAATAACTAAATAACTAAATAACTAAATAACTAAATAACTAAATAACTAAATAACTAAATAACTAAATAACTAAATAACTAAATAACTAAATAACTAAATAACTAAATAACTAAATAACTAAATAACTAAATAACTAAATAACTAAATAACTAAATAACTAAATAACTAAATAACTAAATAACTAAATAACTAAATAACTAAATAACTAAATAACTAAATAACTAAATAACTAAATAACTAAATAACTAAATAACTAAATAACTAAATAACTAAATAACTAAATAACTAAATAACTAAATAACTAAATAACTAAATAACTAAATAACTAAATAACTAAATAACTAAATAACTAAATAACTAAATAACTAAATAACTAAATAACTAAATAACTAAATAACTAAATAACTAAATAACTAAATAACTAAATAACTAAATAACTAAATAACTAAATAACTAAATAACTAAATAACTAAATAACTAAATAACTAAATAACTAAATAACTAAATAACTAAATAACTAAATAACTAAATAACTAAATAACTAAATAACTAAATAACTAAATAACTAAATAACTAAATAACTAAATAACTAAATAACTAAATAACTAAATAACTAAATAACTAAATAACTAAATAACTAAATAACTAAATAACTAAATAACTAAATAACTAAATAACTAAATAACTAAATAACTAAATAACTAAATAACTAAATAACTAAATAACTAAATAACTAAATAACTAAATAACTAAATAACTAAATAACTAAATAACTAAATAACTAAATAACTAAATAACTAAATAACTAAATAACTAAATAACTAAATAACTAAATAACTAAATAACTAAATAACTAAATAACTAAATAACTAAATAACTAAATAACTAAATAACTAAATAACTAAATAACTAAATAACTAAATAACTAAATAACTAAATAACTAAATAACTAAATAACTAAATAACTAAATAACTAAATAACTAAATAACTAAATAACTAAATAACTAAATAACTAAATAACTAAATAACTAAATAACTAAATAACTAAATAACTAAATAACTAAATAACTAAATAACTAAATAACTAAATAACTAAATAACTAAATAACTAAATAACTAAATAACTAAATAACTAAATAACTAAATAACTAAATAACTAAATAACTAAATAACTAAATAACTAAATAACTAAATAACTAAATAACTAAATAACTAAATAACTAAATAACTAAATAACTAAATAACTAAATAACTAAATAACTAAATAACTAAATAACTAAATAACTAAATAACTAAATAACTAAATAACTAAATAACTAAATAACTAAATAACTAAATAACTAAATAACTAAATAACTAAATAACTAAATAACTAAATAACTAAATAACTAAATAACTAAATAACTAAATAACTAAATAACTAAATAACTAAATAACTAAATAACTAAATAACTAAATAACTAAATAACTAAATAACTAAATAACTAAATAACTAAATAACTAAATAACTAAATAACTAAATAACTAAATAACTAAATAACTAAATAACTAAATAACTAAATAACTAAATAACTAAATAACTAAATAACTAAATAACTAAATAACTAAATAACTAAATAACTAAATAACTAAATAACTAAATAACTAAATAACTAAATAACTAAATAACTAAATAACTAAATAACTAAATAACTAAATAACTAAATAACTAAATAACTAAATAACTAAATAACTAAATAACTAAATAACTAAATAACTAAATAACTAAATAACTAAATAACTAAATAACTAAATAACTAAATAACTAAATAACTAAATAACTAAATAACTAAATAACTAAATAACTAAATAACTAAATAACTAAATAACTAAATAACTAAATAACTAAATAACTAAATAACTAAATAACTAAATAACTAAATAACTAAATAACTAAATAACTAAATAACTAAATAACTAAATAACTAAATAACTAAATAACTAAATAACTAAATAACTAAATAACTAAATAACTAAATAACTAAATAACTAAATAACTAAATAACTAAATAACTAAATAACTAAATAACTAAATAACTAAATAACTAAATAACTAAATAACTAAATAACTAAATAACTAAATAACTAAATAACTAAATAACTAAATAACTAAATAACTAAATAACTAAATAACTAAATAACTAAATAACTAAATAACTAAATAACTAAATAACTAAATAACTAAATAACTAAATAACTAAATAACTAAATAACTAAATAACTAAATAACTAAATAACTAAATAACTAAATAACTAAATAACTAAATAACTAAATAACTAAATAACTAAATAACTAAATAACTAAATAACTAAATAACTAAATAACTAAATAACTAAATAACTAAATAACTAAATAACTAAATAACTAAATAACTAAATAACTAAATAACTAAATAACTAAATAACTAAATAACTAAATAACTAAATAACTAAATAACTAAATAACTAAATAACTAAATAACTAAATAACTAAATAACTAAATAACTAAATAACTAAATAACTAAATAACTAAATAACTAAATAACTAAATAACTAAATAACTAAATAACTAAATAACTAAATAACTAAATAACTAAATAACTAAATAACTAAATAACTAAATAACTAAATAACTAAATAACTAAATAACTAAATAACTAAATAACTAAATAACTAAATAACTAAATAACTAAATAACTAAATAACTAAATAACTAAATAACTAAATAACTAAATAACTAAATAACTAAATAACTAAATAACTAAATAACTAAATAACTAAATAACTAAATAACTAAATAACTAAATAACTAAATAACTAAATAACTAAATAACTAAATAACTAAATAACTAAATAACTAAATAACTAAATAACTAAATAACTAAATAACTAAATAACTAAATAACTAAATAACTAAATAACTAAATAACTAAATAACTAAATAACTAAATAACTAAATAACTAAATAACTAAATAACTAAATAACTAAATAACTAAATAACTAAATAACTAAATAACTAAATAACTAAATAACTAAATAACTAAATAACTAAATAACTAAATAACTAAATAACTAAATAACTAAATAACTAAATAACTAAATAACTAAATAACTAAATAACTAAATAACTAAATAACTAAATAACTAAATAACTAAATAACTAAATAACTAAATAACTAAACTAAATAACTAAATAACTAAATAACTAAATAACTAAATAACTAAATAACTAAACTAAATAAATAACTAAATAACTAAATAACTAAATAACTAAATAACTAAATAACTAAATAACTAAATAACTAAATAACTAAATAACTAAATAACTAAATAACTAAATAACTAAATAACTAAATAACTAAATAACTAAATAACTAAATAACTAAATAACTAAATAACTAAATAACTAAATAACTAAATAACTAAATAACTAAATAACTAAATAACTAAATAACTAAATAACTAAATAACTAAATAACTAAATAACTAAATAACTAAATAACTAAATAACTAAATAACTAAATAACTAAATAACTAAATAACTAAATAACTAAATAACTAAATAACTAAATAACTAAATAACTAAATAACTAAATAACTAAATAACTAAATAACTAAATAACTAAATAACTAAATAACTAAATAACTAAATAACTAAATAACTAAATAACTAAATAACTAAATAACTAAATAACTAAATAACTAAATAACTAAATAACTAAATAACTAAATAACTAAATAACTAAATAACTAAATAACTAAATAACTAAATAACTAAATAACTAAATAACTAAATAACTAAATAACTAAATAACTAAATAACTAAATAACTAAATAACTAAATAACTAAATAACTAAATAACTAAATAACTAAATAACTAAATAACTAAATAACTAAATAACTAAATAACTAAATAACTAAATAACTAAATAACTAAATAACTAAATAACTAAATAACTAAATAACTAAATAACTAAATAACTAAATAACTAAATAACTAAATAACTAAATAACTAAATAACTAAATAACTAAATAACTAAATAACTAAATAACTAAATAACTAAATAACTAAATAACTAAATAACTAAATAACTAAATAACTAAATAACTAAATAACTAAATAACTAAATAACTAAATAACTAAATAACTAAATAACTAAATAACTAAATAACTAAATAACTAAATAACTAAATAACTAAATAACTAAATAACTAAATAACTAAATAACTAAATAACTAAATAACTAAATAACTAAATAACTAAATAACTAAATAACTAAATAACTAAATAACTAAATAACTAAATAACTAAATAACTAAATAACTAAATAACTAAATAACTAAATAACTAAATAACTAAATAACTAAATAACTAAATAACTAAATAACTAAATAACTAAATAACTAAATAACTAAATAACTAAATAACTAAATAACTAAATAACTAAATAACTAAATAACTAAATAACTAAATAACTAAATAACTAAATAACTAAATAACTAAATAACTAAATAACTAAATAACTAAATAACTAAATAACTAAATAACTAAATAACTAAATAACTAAATAACTAAATAACTAAATAACTAAATAACTAAATAACTAAATAACTAAATAACTAAATAACTAAATAACTAAATAACTAAATAACTAAATAACTAAATAACTAAATAACTAAATAACTAAATAACTAAATAACTAAATAACTAAATAACTAAATAACTAAATAACTAAATAACTAAATAACTAAATAACTAAATAACTAAATAACTAAATAACTAAATAACTAAATAACTAAATAACTAAATAACTAAATAACTAAATAACTAAATAACTAAATAACTAAATAACTAAATAACTAAATAACTAAATAACTAAATAACTAAATAACTAAATAACTAAATAACTAAATAACTAAATAACTAAATAACTAAATAACTAAATAACTAAATAACTAAATAACTAAATAACTAAATAACTAAATAACTAAATAACTAAATAACTAAATAACTAAATAACTAAATAACTAAATAACTAAATAACTAAATAACTAAATAACTAAATAACTAAATAACTAAATAACTAAATAACTAAATAACTAAATAACTAAATAACTAAATAACTAAATAACTAAATAACTAAATAACTAAATAACTAAATAACTAAATAACTAAATAACTAAATAACTAAATAACTAAATAACTAAATAACTAAATAACTAAATAACTAAATAACTAAATAACTAAATAACTAAATAACTAAATAACTAAATAACTAAATAACTAAATAACTAAATAACTAAATAACTAAATAACTAAATAACTAAATAACTAAATAACTAAATAACTAAATAACTAAATAACTAAATAACTAAATAACTAAATAACTAAATAACTAAATAACTAAATAACTAAATAACTAAATAACTAAATAACTAAATAACTAAATAACTAAATAACTAAATAACTAAATAACTAAATAACTAAATAACTAAATAACTAAATAACTAAATAACTAAATAACTAAATAACTAAATAACTAAATAACTAAATAACTAAATAACTAAATAACTAAATAACTAAATAACTAAATAACTAAATAACTAAATAACTAAATAACTAAATAACTAAATAACTAAATAACTAAATAACTAAATAACTAAATAACTAAATAACTAAATAACTAAATAACTAAATAACTAAATAACTAAATAACTAAATAACTAAATAACTAAATAACTAAATAACTAAATAACTAAATAACTAAATAACTAAATAACTAAATAACTAAATAACTAAATAACTAAATAACTAAATAACTAAATAACTAAATAACTAAATAACTAAATAACTAAATAACTAAATAACTAAATAACTAAATAACTAAATAACTAAATAACTAAATAACTAAATAACTAAATAACTAAATAACTAAATAACTAAATAACTAAATAACTAAATAACTAAATAACTAAATAACTAAATAACTAAATAACTAAATAACTAAATAACTAAATAACTAAATAACTAAATAACTAAATAACTAAATAACTAAATAACTAAATAACTAAATAACTAAATAACTAAATAACTAAATAACTAAATAACTAAATAACTAAATAACTAAATAACTAAATAACTAAATAACTAAATAACTAAATAACTAAATAACTAAATAACTAAATAACTAAATAACTAAATAACTAAATAACTAAATAACTAAATAACTAAATAACTAAATAACTAAATAACTAAATAACTAAATAACTAAATAACTAAATAACTAAATAACTAAATAACTAAATAACTAAATAACTAAATAACTAAATAACTAAATAACTAAATAACTAAATAACTAAATAACTAAATAACTAAATAACTAAATAACTAAATAACTAAATAACTAAATAACTAAATAACTAAATAACTAAATAACTAAATAACTAAATAACTAAATAACTAAATAACTAAATAACTAAATAACTAAATAACTAAATAACTAAATAACTAAATAACTAAATAACTAAATAACTAAATAACTAAATAACTAAATAACTAAATAACTAAATAACTAAATAACTAAATAACTAAATAACTAAATAACTAAATAACTAAATAACTAAATAACTAAATAACTAAATAACTAAATAACTAAATAACTAAATAACTAAATAACTAAATAACTAAATAACTAAATAACTAAATAACTAAATAACTAAATAACTAAATAACTAAATAACTAAATAACTAAATAACTAAATAACTAAATAACTAAATAACTAAATAACTAAATAACTAAATAACTAAATAACTAAATAACTAAATAACTAAATAACTAAATAACTAAATAACTAAATAACTAAATAACTAAATAACTAAATAACTAAATAACTAAATAACTAAATAACTAAATAACTAAATAACTAAATAACTAAATAACTAAATAACTAAATAACTAAATAACTAAATAACTAAATAACTAAATAACTAAATAACTAAATAACTAAATAACTAAATAACTAAATAACTAAATAACTAAATAACTAAATAACTAAATAACTAAATAACTAAATAACTAAATAACTAAATAACTAAATAACTAAATAACTAAATAACTAAATAACTAAATAACTAAATAACTAAATAACTAAATAACTAAATAACTAAATAACTAAATAACTAAATAACTAAATAACTAAATAACTAAATAACTAAATAACTAAATAACTAAATAACTAAATAACTAAATAACTAAATAACTAAATAACTAAATAACTAAATAACTAAATAACTAAATAACTAAATAACTAAATAACTAAATAACTAAATAACTAAATAACTAAATAACTAAATAACTAAATAACTAAATAACTAAATAACTAAATAACTAAATAACTAAATAACTAAATAACTAAATAACTAAATAACTAAATAACTAAATAACTAAATAACTAAATAACTAAATAACTAAATAACTAAATAACTAAATAACTAAATAACTAAATAACTAAATAACTAAATAACTAAATAACTAAATAACTAAATAACTAAATAACTAAATAACTAAATAACTAAATAACTAAATAACTAAATAACTAAATAACTAAATAACTAAATAACTAAATAACTAAATAACTAAATAACTAAATAACTAAATAACTAAATAACTAAATAACTAAATAACTAAATAACTAAATAACTAAATAACTAAATAACTAAATAACTAAATAACTAAATAACTAAATAACTAAATAACTAAATAACTAAATAACTAAATAACTAAATAACTAAATAACTAAATAACTAAATAACTAAATAACTAAATAACTAAATAACTAAATAACTAAATAACTAAATAACTAAATAACTAAATAACTAAATAACTAAATAACTAAATAACTAAATAACTAAATAACTAAATAACTAAATAACTAAATAACTAAATAACTAAATAACTAAATAACTAAATAACTAAATAACTAAATAACTAAATAACTAAATAACTAAATAACTAAATAACTAAATAACTAAATAACTAAATAACTAAATAACTAAATAACTAAATAACTAAATAACTAAATAACTAAATAACTAAATAACTAAATAACTAAATAACTAAATAACTAAATAACTAAATAACTAAATAACTAAATAACTAAATAACTAAATAACTAAATAACTAAATAACTAAATAACTAAATAACTAAATAACTAAATAACTAAATAACTAAATAACTAAATAACTAAATAACTAAATAACTAAATAACTAAATAACTAAATAACTAAATAACTAAATAACTAAATAACTAAATAACTAAATAACTAAATAACTAAATAACTAAATAACTAAATAACTAAATAACTAAATAACTAAATAACTAAATAACTAAATAACTAAATAACTAAATAACTAAATAACTAAATAACTAAATAACTAAATAACTAAATAACTAAATAACTAAATAACTAAATAACTAAATAACTAAATAACTAAATAACTAAATAACTAAATAACTAAATAACTAAATAACTAAATAACTAAATAACTAAATAACTAAATAACTAAATAACTAAATAACTAAATAACTAAATAACTAAATAACTAAATAACTAAATAACTAAATAACTAAATAACTAAATAACTAAATAACTAAATAACTAAATAACTAAATAACTAAATAACTAAATAACTAAATAACTAAATAACTAAATAACTAAATAACTAAATAACTAAATAACTAAATAACTAAATAACTAAATAACTAAATAACTAAATAACTAAATAACTAAATAACTAAATAACTAAATAACTAAATAACTAAATAACTAAATAACTAAATAACTAAATAACTAAATAACTAAATAACTAAATAACTAAATAACTAAATAACTAAATAACTAAATAACTAAATAACTAAATAACTAAATAACTAAATAACTAAATAACTAAATAACTAAATAACTAAATAACTAAATAACTAAATAACTAAATAACTAAATAACTAAATAACTAAATAACTAAATAACTAAATAACTAAATAACTAAATAACTAAATAACTAAATAACTAAATAACTAAATAACTAAATAACTAAATAACTAAATAACTAAATAACTAAATAACTAAATAACTAAATAACTAAATAACTAAATAACTAAATAACTAAATAACTAAATAACTAAATAACTAAATAACTAAATAACTAAATAACTAAATAACTAAATAACTAAATAACTAAATAACTAAATAACTAAATAACTAAATAACTAAATAACTAAATAACTAAATAACTAAATAACTAAATAACTAAATAACTAAATAACTAAATAACTAAATAACTAAATAACTAAATAACTAAATAACTAAATAACTAAATAACTAAATAACTAAATAACTAAATAACTAAATAACTAAATAACTAAATAACTAAATAACTAAATAACTAAATAACTAAATAACTAAATAACTAAATAACTAAATAACTAAATAACTAAATAACTAAATAACTAAATAACTAAATAACTAAATAACTAAATAACTAAATAACTAAATAACTAAATAACTAAATAACTAAATAACTAAATAACTAAATAACTAAATAACTAAATAACTAAATAACTAAATAACTAAATAACTAAATAACTAAATAACTAAATAACTAAATAACTAAATAACTAAATAACTAAATAACTAAATAACTAAATAACTAAATAACTAAATAACTAAATAACTAAATAACTAAATAACTAAATAACTAAATAACTAAATAACTAAATAACTAAATAACTAAATAACTAAATAACTAAATAACTAAATAACTAAATAACTAAATAACTAAATAACTAAATAACTAAATAACTAAATAACTAAATAACTAAATAACTAAATAACTAAATAACTAAATAACTAAATAACTAAATAACTAAATAACTAAATAACTAAATAACTAAATAACTAAATAACTAAATAACTAAATAACTAAATAACTAAATAACTAAATAACTAAATAACTAAATAACTAAATAACTAAATAACTAAATAACTAAATAACTAAATAACTAAATAACTAAATAACTAAATAACTAAATAACTAAATAACTAAATAACTAAATAACTAAATAACTAAATAACTAAATAACTAAATAACTAAATAACTAAATAACTAAATAACTAAATAACTAAATAACTAAATAACTAAATAACTAAATAACTAAATAACTAAATAACTAAATAACTAAATAACTAAATAACTAAATAACTAAATAACTAAATAACTAAATAACTAAATAACTAAATAACTAAATAACTAAATAACTAAATAACTAAATAACTAAATAACTAAATAACTAAATAACTAAATAACTAAATAACTAAATAACTAAATAACTAAATAACTAAATAACTAAATAACTAAATAACTAAATAACTAAATAACTAAATAACTAAATAACTAAATAACTAAATAACTAAATAACTAAATAACTAAATAACTAAATAACTAAATAACTAAATAACTAAATAACTAAATAACTAAATAACTAAATAACTAAATAACTAAATAACTAAATAACTAAATAACTAAATAACTAAATAACTAAATAACTAAATAACTAAATAACTAAATAACTAAATAACTAAATAACTAAATAACTAAATAACTAAATAACTAAATAACTAAATAACTAAATAACTAAATAACTAAATAACTAAATAACTAAATAACTAAATAACTAAATAACTAAATAACTAAATAACTAAATAACTAAATAACTAAATAACTAAATAACTAAATAACTAAATAACTAAATAACTAAATAACTAAATAACTAAATAACTAAATAACTAAATAACTAAATAACTAAATAACTAAATAACTAAATAACTAAATAACTAAATAACTAAATAACTAAATAACTAAATAACTAAATAACTAAATAACTAAATAACTAAATAACTAAATAACTAAATAACTAAATAACTAAATAACTAAATAACTAAATAACTAAATAACTAAATAACTAAATAACTAAATAACTAAATAACTAAATAACTAAATAACTAAATAACTAAATAACTAAATAACTAAATAACTAAATAACTAAATAACTAAATAACTAAATAACTAAATAACTAAATAACTAAATAACTAAATAACTAAATAACTAAATAACTAAATAACTAAATAACTAAATAACTAAATAACTAAATAACTAAATAACTAAATAACTAAATAACTAAATAACTAAATAACTAAATAACTAAATAACTAAATAACTAAATAACTAAATAACTAAATAACTAAATAACTAAATAACTAAATAACTAAATAACTAAATAACTAAATAACTAAATAACTAAATAACTAAATAACTAAATAACTAAATAACTAAATAACTAAATAACTAAATAACTAAATAACTAAATAACTAAATAACTAAATAACTAAATAACTAAATAACTAAATAACTAAATAACTAAATAACTAAATAACTAAATAACTAAATAACTAAATAACTAAATAACTAAATAACTAAATAACTAAATAACTAAATAACTAAATAACTAAATAACTAAATAACTAAATAACTAAATAACTAAATAACTAAATAACTAAATAACTAAATAACTAAATAACTAAATAACTAAATAACTAAATAACTAAATAACTAAATAACTAAATAACTAAATAACTAAATAACTAAATAACTAAATAACTAAATAACTAAATAACTAAATAACTAAATAACTAAATAACTAAATAACTAAATAACTAAATAACTAAATAACTAAATAACTAAATAACTAAATAACTAAATAACTAAATAACTAAATAACTAAATAACTAAATAACTAAATAACTAAATAACTAAATAACTAAATAACTAAATAACTAAATAACTAAATAACTAAATAACTAAATAACTAAATAACTAAATAACTAAATAACTAAATAACTAAATAACTAAATAACTAAATAACTAAATAACTAAATAACTAAATAACTAAATAACTAAATAACTAAATAACTAAATAACTAAATAACTAAATAACTAAATAACTAAATAACTAAATAACTAAATAACTAAATAACTAAATAACTAAATAACTAAATAACTAAATAACTAAATAACTAAATAACTAAATAACTAAATAACTAAATAACTAAATAACTAAATAACTAAATAACTAAATAACTAAATAACTAAATAACTAAATAACTAAATAACTAAATAACTAAATAACTAAATAACTAAATAACTAAATAACTAAATAACTAAATAACTAAATAACTAAATAACTAAATAACTAAATAACTAAATAACTAAATAACTAAATAACTAAATAACTAAATAACTAAATAACTAAATAACTAAATAACTAAATAACTAAATAACTAAATAACTAAATAACTAAATAACTAAATAACTAAATAACTAAATAACTAAATAACTAAATAACTAAATAACTAAATAACTAAATAACTAAATAACTAAATAACTAAATAACTAAATAACTAAATAACTAAATAACTAAATAACTAAATAACTAAATAACTAAATAACTAAATAACTAAATAACTAAATAACTAAATAACTAAATAACTAAATAACTAAATAACTAAATAACTAAATAACTAAATAACTAAATAACTAAATAACTAAATAACTAAATAACTAAATAACTAAATAACTAAATAACTAAATAACTAAATAACTAAATAACTAAATAACTAAATAACTAAATAACTAAATAACTAAATAACTAAATAACTAAATAACTAAATAACTAAATAACTAAATAACTAAATAACTAAATAACTAAATAACTAAATAACTAAATAACTAAATAACTAAATAACTAAATAACTAAATAACTAAATAACTAAATAACTAAATAACTAAATAACTAAATAACTAAATAACTAAATAACTAAATAACTAAATAACTAAATAACTAAATAACTAAATAACTAAATAACTAAATAACTAAATAACTAAATAACTAAATAACTAAATAACTAAATAACTAAATAACTAAATAACTAAATAACTAAATAACTAAATAACTAAATAACTAAATAACTAAATAACTAAATAACTAAATAACTAAATAACTAAATAACTAAATAACTAAATAACTAAATAACTAAATAACTAAATAACTAAATAACTAAATAACTAAATAACTAAATAACTAAATAACTAAATAACTAAATAACTAAATAACTAAATAACTAAATAACTAAATAACTAAATAACTAAATAACTAAATAACTAAATAACTAAATAACTAAATAACTAAATAACTAAATAACTAAATAACTAAATAACTAAATAACTAAATAACTAAATAACTAAATAACTAAATAACTAAATAACTAAATAACTAAATAACTAAATAACTAAATAACTAAATAACTAAATAACTAAATAACTAAATAACTAAATAACTAAATAACTAAATAACTAAATAACTAAATAACTAAATAACTAAATAACTAAATAACTAAATAACTAAATAACTAAATAACTAAATAACTAAATAACTAAATAACTAAATAACTAAATAACTAAATAACTAAATAACTAAATAACTAAATAACTAAATAACTAAATAACTAAATAACTAAATAACTAAATAACTAAATAACTAAATAACTAAATAACTAAATAACTAAATAACTAAATAACTAAATAACTAAATAACTAAATAACTAAATAACTAAATAACTAAATAACTAAATAACTAAATAACTAAATAACTAAATAACTAAATAACTAAATAACTAAATAACTAAATAACTAAATAACTAAATAACTAAATAACTAAATAACTAAATAACTAAATAACTAAATAACTAAATAACTAAATAACTAAATAACTAAATAACTAAATAACTAAATAACTAAATAACTAAATAACTAAATAACTAAATAACTAAATAACTAAATAACTAAATAACTAAATAACTAAATAACTAAATAACTAAATAACTAAATAACTAAATAACTAAATAACTAAATAACTAAATAACTAAATAACTAAATAACTAAATAACTAAATAACTAAATAACTAAATAACTAAATAACTAAATAACTAAATAACTAAATAACTAAATAACTAAATAACTAAATAACTAAATAACTAAATAACTAAATAACTAAATAACTAAATAACTAAATAACTAAATAACTAAATAACTAAATAACTAAATAACTAAATAACTAAATAACTAAATAACTAAATAACTAAATAACTAAATAACTAAATAACTAAATAACTAAATAACTAAATAACTAAATAACTAAATAACTAAATAACTAAATAACTAAATAACTAAATAACTAAATAACTAAATAACTAAATAACTAAATAACTAAATAACTAAATAACTAAATAACTAAATAACTAAATAACTAAATAACTAAATAACTAAATAACTAAATAACTAAATAACTAAATAACTAAATAACTAAATAACTAAATAACTAAATAACTAAATAACTAAATAACTAAATAACTAAATAACTAAATAACTAAATAACTAAATAACTAAATAACTAAATAACTAAATAACTAAATAACTAAATAACTAAATAACTAAATAACTAAATAACTAAATAACTAAATAACTAAATAACTAAATAACTAAATAACTAAATAACTAAATAACTAAATAACTAAATAACTAAATAACTAAATAACTAAATAACTAAATAACTAAATAACTAAATAACTAAATAACTAAATAACTAAATAACTAAATAACTAAATAACTAAATAACTAAATAACTAAATAACTAAATAACTAAATAACTAAATAACTAAATAACTAAATAACTAAATAACTAAATAACTAAATAACTAAATAACTAAATAACTAAATAACTAAATAACTAAATAACTAAATAACTAAATAACTAAATAACTAAATAACTAAATAACTAAATAACTAAATAACTAAATAACTAAATAACTAAATAACTAAATAACTAAATAACTAAATAACTAAATAACTAAATAACTAAATAACTAAATAACTAAATAACTAAATAACTAAATAACTAAATAACTAAATAACTAAATAACTAAATAACTAAATAACTAAATAACTAAATAACTAAATAACTAAATAACTAAATAACTAAATAACTAAATAACTAAATAACTAAATAACTAAATAACTAAATAACTAAATAACTAAATAACTAAATAACTAAATAACTAAATAACTAAATAACTAAATAACTAAATAACTAAATAACTAAATAACTAAATAACTAAATAACTAAATAACTAAATAACTAAATAACTAAATAACTAAATAACTAAATAACTAAATAACTAAATAACTAAATAACTAAATAACTAAATAACTAAATAACTAAATAACTAAATAACTAAATAACTAAATAACTAAATAACTAAATAACTAAATAACTAAATAACTAAATAACTAAATAACTAAATAACTAAATAACTAAATAACTAAATAACTAAATAACTAAATAACTAAATAACTAAATAACTAAATAACTAAATAACTAAATAACTAAATAACTAAATAACTAAATAACTAAATAACTAAATAACTAAATAACTAAATAACTAAATAACTAAATAACTAAATAACTAAATAACTAAATAACTAAATAACTAAATAACTAAATAACTAAATAACTAAATAACTAAATAACTAAATAACTAAATAACTAAATAACTAAATAACTAAATAACTAAATAACTAAATAACTAAATAACTAAATAACTAAATAACTAAATAACTAAATAACTAAATAACTAAATAACTAAATAACTAAATAACTAAATAACTAAATAACTAAATAACTAAATAACTAAATAACTAAATAACTAAATAACTAAATAACTAAATAACTAAATAACTAAATAACTAAATAACTAAATAACTAAATAACTAAATAACTAAATAACTAAATAACTAAATAACTAAATAACTAAATAACTAAATAACTAAATAACTAAATAACTAAATAACTAAATAACTAAATAACTAAATAACTAAATAACTAAATAACTAAATAACTAAATAACTAAATAACTAAATAACTAAATAACTAAATAACTAAATAACTAAATAACTAAATAACTAAATAACTAAATAACTAAATAACTAAATAACTAAATAACTAAATAACTAAATAACTAAATAACTAAATAACTAAATAACTAAATAACTAAATAACTAAATAACTAAATAACTAAATAACTAAATAACTAAATAACTAAATAACTAAATAACTAAATAACTAAATAACTAAATAACTAAATAACTAAATAACTAAATAACTAAATAACTAAATAACTAAATAACTAAATAACTAAATAACTAAATAACTAAATAACTAAATAACTAAATAACTAAATAACTAAATAACTAAATAACTAAATAACTAAATAACTAAATAACTAAATAACTAAATAACTAAATAACTAAATAACTAAATAACTAAATAACTAAATAACTAAATAACTAAATAACTAAATAACTAAATAACTAAATAACTAAATAACTAAATAACTAAATAACTAAATAACTAAATAACTAAATAACTAAATAACTAAATAACTAAATAACTAAATAACTAAATAACTAAATAACTAAATAACTAAATAACTAAATAACTAAATAACTAAATAACTAAATAACTAAATAACTAAATAACTAAATAACTAAATAACTAAATAACTAAATAACTAAATAACTAAATAACTAAATAACTAAATAACTAAATAACTAAATAACTAAATAACTAAATAACTAAATAACTAAATAACTAAATAACTAAATAACTAAATAACTAAATAACTAAATAACTAAATAACTAAATAACTAAATAACTAAATAACTAAATAACTAAATAACTAAATAACTAAATAACTAAATAACTAAATAACTAAATAACTAAATAACTAAATAACTAAATAACTAAATAACTAAATAACTAAATAACTAAATAACTAAATAACTAAATAACTAAATAACTAAATAACTAAATAACTAAATAACTAAATAACTAAATAACTAAATAACTAAATAACTAAATAACTAAATAACTAAATAACTAAATAACTAAATAACTAAATAACTAAATAACTAAATAACTAAATAACTAAATAACTAAATAACTAAATAACTAAATAACTAAATAACTAAATAACTAAATAACTAAATAACTAAATAACTAAATAACTAAATAACTAAATAACTAAATAACTAAATAACTAAATAACTAAATAACTAAATAACTAAATAACTAAATAACTAAATAACTAAATAACTAAATAACTAAATAACTAAATAACTAAATAACTAAATAACTAAATAACTAAATAACTAAATAACTAAATAACTAAATAACTAAATAACTAAATAACTAAATAACTAAATAACTAAATAACTAAATAACTAAATAACTAAATAACTAAATAACTAAATAACTAAATAACTAAATAACTAAATAACTAAATAACTAAATAACTAAATAACTAAATAACTAAATAACTAAATAACTAAATAACTAAATAACTAAATAACTAAATAACTAAATAACTAAATAACTAAATAACTAAATAACTAAATAACTAAATAACTAAATAACTAAATAACTAAATAACTAAATAACTAAATAACTAAATAACTAAATAACTAAATAACTAAATAACTAAATAACTAAATAACTAAATAACTAAATAACTAAATAACTAAATAACTAAATAACTAAATAACTAAATAACTAAATAACTAAATAACTAAATAACTAAATAACTAAATAACTAAATAACTAAATAACTAAATAACTAAATAACTAAATAACTAAATAACTAAATAACTAAATAACTAAATAACTAAATAACTAAATAACTAAATAACTAAATAACTAAATAACTAAATAACTAAATAACTAAATAACTAAATAACTAAATAACTAAATAACTAAATAACTAAATAACTAAATAACTAAATAACTAAATAACTAAATAACTAAATAACTAAATAACTAAATAACTAAATAACTAAATAACTAAATAACTAAATAACTAAATAACTAAATAACTAAATAACTAAATAACTAAATAACTAAATAACTAAATAACTAAATAACTAAATAACTAAATAACTAAATAACTAAATAACTAAATAACTAAATAACTAAATAACTAAATAACTAAATAACTAAATAACTAAATAACTAAATAACTAAATAACTAAATAACTAAATAACTAAATAACTAAATAACTAAATAACTAAATAACTAAATAACTAAATAACTAAATAACTAAATAACTAAATAACTAAATAACTAAATAACTAAATAACTAAATAACTAAATAACTAAATAACTAAATAACTAAATAACTAAATAACTAAATAACTAAATAACTAAATAACTAAATAACTAAATAACTAAATAACTAAATAACTAAATAACTAAATAACTAAATAACTAAATAACTAAATAACTAAATAACTAAATAACTAAATAACTAAATAACTAAATAACTAAATAACTAAATAACTAAATAACTAAATAACTAAATAACTAAATAACTAAATAACTAAATAACTAAATAACTAAATAACTAAATAACTAAATAACTAAATAACTAAATAACTAAATAACTAAATAACTAAATAACTAAATAACTAAATAACTAAATAACTAAATAACTAAATAACTAAATAACTAAATAACTAAATAACTAAATAACTAAATAACTAAATAACTAAATAACTAAATAACTAAATAACTAAATAACTAAATAACTAAATAACTAAATAACTAAATAACTAAATAACTAAATAACTAAATAACTAAATAACTAAATAACTAAATAACTAAATAACTAAATAACTAAATAACTAAATAACTAAATAACTAAATAACTAAATAACTAAATAACTAAATAACTAAATAACTAAATAACTAAATAACTAAATAACTAAATAACTAAATAACTAAATAACTAAATAACTAAATAACTAAATAACTAAATAACTAAATAACTAAATAACTAAATAACTAAATAACTAAATAACTAAATAACTAAATAACTAAATAACTAAATAACTAAATAACTAAATAACTAAATAACTAAATAACTAAATAACTAAATAACTAAATAACTAAATAACTAAATAACTAAATAACTAAATAACTAAATAACTAAATAACTAAATAACTAAATAACTAAATAACTAAATAACTAAATAACTAAATAACTAAATAACTAAATAACTAAATAACTAAATAACTAAATAACTAAATAACTAAATAACTAAATAACTAAATAACTAAATAACTAAATAACTAAATAACTAAATAACTAAATAACTAAATAACTAAATAACTAAATAACTAAATAACTAAATAACTAAATAACTAAATAACTAAATAACTAAATAATAACTAAATAACTAAATAACTAAATAACTAAATAACTAAATAACTAAATAACTAAATAACTAAATAACTAAATAACTAAATAACTAAATAACTAAATAACTAAATAACTAATAACTAATACTAAATAACTAAATAACTAAATAACTAAATAACTAAATAACTAAATAACTAAATAACTAAATAAACTAAATAACTAAATAACTAAATAACTAAATAACTAAATAACTAAATAACTAAATAACTAAATAACTAATAACTAAATAACTAAATAACTAAATAACTAAATAACTAAATAACTAAATAATAAATAACTAAATAACTAAATAACTAAATAACTAAATAACTAAATAACGAAATAACTAAATAACTAAATAACTAAATAACTAAATAACTAAATAACTAAATAACTAAATAACTAATAATAACTAAATAACTAAATAACTAAATAACTAAATAACTAATAACTAAATAACTAAATAACTAAATAACTAAATAACTAAATAACTAAATAACTAAATAACTAAATAACTAAATAACTAAATAACTAAATAACTAAATAACTAAATAACTAAAATAACTAAATAACTAAATAACTAAATAACTAAATAACTAAATAACTAAATAACTAAATAACTAAATAACTAAATAACTAAATAACTAAATAACTAAATAACTAAATAACTAAATAACTAAATAACTAAATAACTAAATAACTAAATAACTAATAACTAAATAACTAAATAACTAAATAACTAAATAACTAAATAACTAAATAACTAAATAACTAAATAACTAAATAACTAAATAACTAAATAACTAAATAACTAAATAACTAAATAACTAAATAACTAAATAACTAAATAACTAAATAACTAAATAACTAAATAACTAAATAACTAAATAACTAATAACTAAATAACTAAATAACTAAATAACTAAATAACTAAATAACTAAATAACTAAATAACTAAATAACTAAATAACTAAATAACTAAATAACTAAATAACTAAATAACTAAAAAACTAAATAACTAAATAACTAAATAACTAAATAACTAATAACTAAATAACGAAATAACTAAATAACTAAATAACTAAATAACTAAATAACTAAATAACTAAATAACTAAATAACTAAATAACTAAATAACTAATAACTAAATAACTAAATAACTAAATAACTAAATAACTAAATAACTAAATAACTAAATAACTAAATAACTAATAACTAATAACTAAATAACTAAATAACTAAATAACTAAATAACTAAATAACTAAATAACTAAATAACTAAATAATAAATAACTAAATAACTAAATAACTAAATAACTAAATAACTAAATAACTAAATAACTAAATAACTAATAACTAAATAACTAAATAACTAAATAACTAAATAACTAAATAACTAAATAACTAAATAACTAAATAACTAAATAACTAAATAACTAAATAACTAAATAACTAAATAACTAAATAACTAAATAACTAAATAACTAAATAACTAAATAACTAAATAACTAAATAACTAAATAACTAAATAACTAAATAACTAAATAACTAAATAACTAAATAACTAAATAACTAAATAACTAAATAACTAAATAACTAAATAACTAAATAACTAAATAACTAAATAACTAAATAACTAAATAACTAAATAACTAAATAACTAAATAACTAAATAACTAAATAACTAAATAACTAAATAACTAAATAACTAAATAACTAAATAACTAAATAACTAAATAACTAAATAACTAAATAACTAAATAACTAAATAACTAAATAATAACTAAATAACTAAACTAAATAACTAATAACTAAATAACTAAAATAACTAAATAACTAAATAACTAAATAACTAACTAAATAACTAAATAACTAAATAACTAAATAACTAAATACTAAATAACGAAATAACTAAATAACTAAATAACTAAATAACTAATAACTAAATAACTAAATAACTAAATAACTAAATAACTAAATAACTAACTAAATAACTAAATAACAAAATAACTAAATAACTAAATAACTAAATAACTAAATAACTAAATAAACTAAATAACTAAATAACTAAATAACTAAATAACTAAATAACTAAATAACTAAATAACTAAATAACTAAATAAACTAAATAACTAAATAACTAAATAACTAAATAACTAACTAATAACTAAATAACTAATACTAATAACTAAATAACTAAATAACTAAATAACTAAATAACTAAATAACTAAATAACTAATAACTAAATAACTAAATAACTAAATAACTAAATAACTAAATAACTAAATAACTAAATAACTAAATAACTAAATAACTAAATAACTAAAATAACTATAATAACTAAATAACTAAATAACTAATACTAAATAACTAAATAACTAAATAACTAAATAACTAAATAACTAAATAACTAAATAACTAAATAACTAAATAACTAAATAACTAAATAACTAAATAACTAAATAACTAAATAACTAAATAACTAAATAACTAAATAACTAAATAACTAAATAACTAAATAACTAAATAACTAAATAACTAAATAACTAAATAACTAAATAACTAAATAACTAAATAACTAAATAACTAAATAACTAAATAACTAAATAACTAAATAACTAAATAACTAAATAACTAAATAACTAAAATAACTAAATAACTAAATAACTAAATAACTAAATAACTAAATAACTAAATAACTAAATAACTAAATAACTAATAACTAATAACTAAATAACTAAATAACTAAATAACTAAATAACTAAATAACTAAATAACTAAATAACTAAATAACTAAATAACTAAATAACTAAATAACTAAATAAACTAAATAACTAAATAACTAAATAACTAAATAACTAAATAACTAAATAACTAAATAACTAAATAACTAAATAACTAAATAACTAAATAACTAAATAACTAAATAACTAAATAACTACATAACTAACTAACTAACTAAATAACTAAATAACTAAATAACTAAATAACTAAATAACTAAATAACTAATACTAAAAACTAAATAACTAAATAACTAAATAACTAAATAACTAAATAACTAAATACTAACTAAATAACTAAATAACTAAATAACTAAATAACTAAATACTAAATAACTAAATAACTAAATAACTAAATAACTAAATAACTAAATAACTAAATAACTAAATAACTAAATAACTAAATACTAAATAACTAAATAACTAAATAACTAAATAACTAAATAACTAAATAACTAAATAAACTAAATAACTAAAATAACTAAACTAAATAAACTAAATAACTAAATAACTAAATAACTAATAACTAAATAACTAAATAACTAAATAACTAAATAACTAAATACTAATACTAAATAACTAAATAACTAAATAACTAAATAACTAAATAACTAAATAACTAAAACTAATAACTAAATAACTAAACTAAATAACTAATAACTAAATAACTAAATAACTAAATAACTAAATAACTAAATAACTAAATAACTAAATAACTAAATAACTAAATAACTAAATAACTAAATAACTAAATAACTAAATAAATAACTAAATAACTAAATAACTAAATAACTAAATAACTAAATAAACTAAATAACTAAATAACTAAATAACTAAATAACTAAATAACTAAATAACTAAATAACTAAATAACTAAATAACTAAATAACTAAATAACTAAATAACTAAAACTAATAACTAAATAACTAAATAACTAAATAACTAAATAACTAAATAACTAAATAACTAAATAACTAAATAACTAAATAACTAAATAACTAAATAACTAAATAACTATAACTAACTAAATAACTAAATAACTAAATAACTAAATAACTAAATAACTAAATAACTAAATAACTAAATAACTAAATAACTAAATAACAACTAACTAAATAACTAAATAACTAAATAACTAAATAACTAAATAACTAAATAACTAAATAACTAAATAACTAAATAACTAAATAACTAAATAACTAAATAACTAATAACTAAATAACTAAATAACTAAATAACTAAATAACTAAATAACTAAATAACTAAATAACTAATACTAAATAACTAAATAACTAAATAACTAAATAACTAAATAACTAAATAACTAAATAACTAAATAACTAAATAACTAAATAACTAATAACTAAATAACTAAATAACTAAATAACTAAATAACTAAATAACTAAATAACTAAATAACTAAATAACTAAATAACTAAATAACTAAATAACTAAATAACTAAATAACTAATAACTAAATAACTAAATAACTAAATAACTAAATAACTAAATAACTAAATAACTAAATAACTAAATAACTAAATAACTAAATAACTAAATAACTAATAACTAAATAACTAAATAACTAAATAACTAATAACTAAATAACTAAATAAAAATAACTAAATAACTAAATAACTAAATAACTAAATAACTAAATAACTAAATAACTAAATAACTAAATAACTAAATAACTAAATAACTAAATAACTAAATAACTAAATAACTAAATAACTAAATAACTAAATAACTAAATAACTAAATAACTAAATAACTAAATAACTAAATAACTAAATAACTAAATAACTAAATAACTAAATAACTAAATAACTAAATAACTAAATAACTAAATAACTAAATAACTAAATAACTAAATAACTAAATAACTAAATAACTAAATAACTAAATAACTAAATAACTAAATAACTAAATAACTAAATAACTAAATAACTAAATAACTAAATAACTAAATAACTAAATAACTAAATAACTAAATAACTAAATAACTAAATAACTAAATAACTAAATAACTAAATAACTAAATAACTAAATAACTAAATAACTAAATAACTAAATAACTAAATAACTAAATAACTAAATAACTAAATAACTAAATAACTAAATAACTAAATAACTAAATAACTAAATAACTAAATAACTAAATAACTAAATAACTAAATAACTAAATAACTAAATAACTAAATAACTAAATAACTAAATAACTAAATAACTAAATAACTAAATAACTAAATAACTAAATAACTAAATAACTAAATAACTAAATAACTAAATAACTAAATAACTAAATAACTAAATAACTAAATAACTAAATAACTAAATAACTAAATAACTAAATAACTAAATAACTAAATAACTAAATAACTAAATAACTAAATAACTAAATAACTAAATAACTAAATAACTAAATAACTAAATAACTAAATAACTAAATAACTAAATAACTAAATAACTAAATAACTAAATAACTAAATAACTAAATAACTAAATAACTAAATAACTAAATAACTAAATAACTAAATAACTAAATAACTAAATAACTAAATAACTAAATAACTAAATAACTAAATAACTAAATAACTAAATAACTAAATAACTAAATAACTAAATAACTAAATAACTAAATAACTAAATAACTAAATAACTAAATAACTAAATAACTAAATAACTAAATAACTAAATAACTAAATAACTAAATAACTAAATAACTAAATAACTAAATAACTAAATAACTAAATAACTAAATAACTAAATAACTAAATAACTAAATAACTAAATAACTAAATAACTAAATAACTAAATAACTAAATAACTAAATAACTAAATAACTAAATAACTAAATAACTAAATAACTAAATAACTAAATAACTAAATAACTAAATAACTAAATAACTAAATAACTAAATAACTAAATAACTAAATAACTAAATAACTAAATAACTAAATAACTAAATAACTAAATAACTAAATAACTAAATAACTAAATAACTAAATAACTAAATAACTAAATAACTAAATAACTAAATAACTAAATAACTAAATAACTAAATAACTAAATAACTAAATAACTAAATAACTAAATAACTAAATAACTAAATAACTAAATAACTAAATAACTAAATAACTAAATAACTAAATAACTAAATAACTAAATAACTAAATAACTAAATAACTAAATAACTAAATAACTAAATAACTAAATAACTAAATAACTAAATAACTAAATAACTAAATAACTAAATAACTAAATAACTAAATAACTAAATAACTAAATAACTAAATAACTAAATAACTAAATAACTAAATAACTAAATAACTAAATAACTAAATAACTAAATAACTAAATAACTAAATAACTAAATAACTAAATAACTAAATAACTAAATAACTAAATAACTAAATAACTAAATAACTAAATAACTAAATAACTAAATAACTAAATAACTAAATAACTAAATAACTAAATAACTAAATAACTAAATAACTAAATAACTAAATAACTAAATAACTAAATAACTAAATAACTAAATAACTAAATAACTAAATAACTAAATAACTAAATAACTAAATAACTAAATAACTAAATAACTAAATAACTAAATAACTAAATAACTAAATAACTAAATAACTAAATAACTAAATAACTAAATAACTAAATAACTAAATAACTAAATAACTAAATAACTAAATAACTAAATAACTAAATAACTAAATAACTAAATAACTAAATAACTAAATAACTAAATAACTAAATAACTAAATAACTAAATAACTAAATAACTAAATAACTAAATAACTAAATAACTAAATAAATAACTAAATAACTAAATAACTAAATAACTAAATAACTAAATAACTAAATAACTAAATAACTAAATAACTAAATAACTAAATAACTAAATAACTAAATAACTAAATAACTAAATAACTAAATAACTAAATAACTAAATAACTAAATAACTAAATAACTAAATAACTAAATAACTAAATAACTAAATAACTAAATAACTAAATAACTAAATAACTAAATAACTAAATAACTAAATAACTAAATAACTAAATAACTAAATAACTAAATAACTAAATAACTAAATAACTAAATAACTAAATAACTAAATAACTAAATAACTAAATAACTAAATAA
>CALUEK010000455.1:0-27409 GCA_944039245.1 Nebria salina | reverse complement strand
TAGTTATTTAGTTATTTAGTTATTTAGTTATTTAGTTATTTAGTTATTTAGTTATTTAGTTATTTAGTTATTTAGTTATTTAGTTATTTAGTTATTTAGTTATTTAGTTATTTAGTTATTTAGTTATTTAGTTATTTAGTTATTTAGTTATTTAGTTATTTAGTTATTTAGTTATTTAGTTATTTAGTTATTTAGTTATTTAGTTATTTAGTTATTTAGTTATTTAGTTATTTAGTTATTTAGTTATTTAGTTATTTAGTTATTTAGTTATTTAGTTATTTAGTTATTTAGTTATTTAGTTATTTAGTTATTTAGTTATTTAGTTATTTAGTTATTTAGTTATTTAGTTATTTAGTTATTTAGTTATTTAGTTATTTAGTTATTTAGTTATTTAGTTATTTAGTTATTTAGTTATTTAGTTATTTAGTTATTTAGTTATTTAGTTATTTAGTTATTTAGTTATTTAGTTATTTAGTTATTTAGTTATTTAGTTATTTAGTTATTTAGTTATTTAGTTATTTAGTTATTTAGTTATTTAGTTATTTAGTTATTTAGTTATTTAGTTATTTAGTTATTTAGTTATTTAGTTATTTAGTTATTTAGTTATTTAGTTATTTAGTTATTTAGTTATTTAGTTATTTAGTTATTTAGTTATTTAGTTATTTAGTTATTTAGTTATTTAGTTATTTAGTTATTTAGTTATTTAGTTATTTAGTTATTTAGTTATTTAGTTATTTAGTTATTTAGTTATTTAGTTATTTAGTTATTTAGTTATTTAGTTATTTAGTTATTTAGTTATTTAGTTATTTAGTTATTTAGTTATTTAGTTATTTAGTTATTTAGTTATTTAGTTATTTAGTTATTTAGTTATTTAGTTATTTAGTTATTTAGTTATTTAGTTATTTAGTTATTTAGTTATTTAGTTATTTAGTTATTTAGTTATTTAGTTATTTAGTTATTTAGTTATTTAGTTATTTAGTTATTTAGTTATTTAGTTATTTAGTTATTTAGTTATTTAGTTATTTAGTTATTTAGTTATTTAGTTATTTAGTTATTTAGTTATTTAGTTATTTAGTTATTTAGTTATTTAGTTATTTAGTTATTTAGTTATTTAGTTATTTAGTTATTTAGTTATTTAGTTATTTAGTTATTTAGTTATTTAGTTATTTAGTTATTTAGTTATTTAGTTATTTAGTTATTTAGTTATTTAGTTATTTAGTTATTTAGTTATTTAGTTATTTAGTTATTTAGTTATTTAGTTATTTAGTTATTTAGTTATTTAGTTATTTAGTTATTTAGTTATTTAGTTATTTAGTTATTTAGTTATTTAGTTATTTAGTTATTTAGTTATTTAGTTATTTAGTTATTTAGTTATTTAGTTATTTAGTTATTTAGTTATTTAGTTATTTAGTTATTTAGTTATTTAGTTATTTAGTTATTTAGTTATTTAGTTATTTAGTTATTTAGTTATTTAGTTATTTAGTTATTTAGTTATTTAGTTATTTAGTTATTTAGTTATTTAGTTATTTAGTTATTTAGTTATTTAGTTATTTAGTTATTTAGTTATTTAGTTATTTAGTTATTTAGTTATTTAGTTATTTAGTTATTTAGTTATTTAGTTATTTAGTTATTTAGTTATTTAGTTATTTAGTTATTTAGTTATTTAGTTATTTAGTTATTTAGTTATTTAGTTATTTAGTTATTTAGTTATTTAGTTATTTAGTTATTTAGTTATTTAGTTATTTAGTTATTTAGTTATTTAGTTATTTAGTTATTTAGTTATTTAGTTATTTAGTTATTTAGTTATTTAGTTATTTAGTTATTTAGTTATTTAGTTATTTAGTTATTTAGTTATTTAGTTATTTAGTTATTTAGTTATTTAGTTATTTAGTTATTTAGTTATTTAGTTATTTAGTTATTTAGTTATTTAGTTATTTAGTTATTTAGTTATTTAGTTATTTAGTTATTTAGTTATTTAGTTATTTAGTTATTTAGTTATTTAGTTATTTAGTTATTTAGTTATTTAGTTATTTAGTTATTTAGTTATTTAGTTATTTAGTTATTTAGTTATTTAGTTATTTAGTTATTTAGTTATTTAGTTATTTAGTTATTTAGTTATTTAGTTATTTAGTTATTTAGTTATTTAGTTATTTAGTTATTTAGTTATTTAGTTATTTAGTTATTTAGTTATTTAGTTATTTAGTTATTTAGTTATTTAGTTATTTAGTTATTTAGTTATTTAGTTATTTAGTTATTTAGTTATTTAGTTATTTAGTTATTTAGTTATTTAGTTATTTAGTTATTTAGTTATTTAGTTATTTAGTTATTTAGTTATTTAGTTATTTAGTTATTTAGTTATTTAGTTATTTAGTTATTTAGTTATTTAGTTATTTAGTTATTTAGTTATTTAGTTATTTAGTTATTTAGTTATTTAGTTATTTAGTTATTTAGTTATTTAGTTATTTAGTTATTTAGTTATTTAGTTATTTAGTTATTTAGTTATTTAGTTATTTAGTTATTTAGTTATTTAGTTATTTAGTTATTTAGTTATTTAGTTATTTAGTTATTTAGTTATTTAGTTATTTAGTTATTTAGTTATTTAGTTATTTAGTTATTTAGTTATTTAGTTATTTAGTTATTTAGTTATTTAGTTATTTAGTTATTTAGTTATTTAGTTATTTAGTTATTTAGTTATTTAGTTATTTAGTTATTTAGTTATTTAGTTATTTAGTTATTTAGTTACTTTAGTTAGTTATTTAGTTATTTAGTTATTTAGTTATTTAGTTATTTAGTTATTTAGTTATTTAGTTATTTAGTTATTTAGTTATTTAGTTATTTAGTTATTTAGTTATTTAGTTATTTAGTTATTTAGTTATTTAGTTATTTAGTTATTTAGTTATTTAGTTATTTAGTTATTTAGTTATTTAGTTATTTAGTTATTTAGTTATTTAGTTATTTAGTTATTTAGTTATTTAGTTATTTAGTTATTTAGTTATTTAGTTATTTAGTTATTTAGTTATTTAGTTATTTAGTTATTTAGTTATTTAGTTATTTAGTTATTTAGTTATTTAGTTATTTAGTTATTTAGTTATTTAGTTATTTAGTTATTTAGTTATTTAGTTATTTAGTTATTTAGTTATTTAGTTATTTAGTTATTTAGTTATTTAGTTATTTAGTTATTTAGTTATTTAGTTATTTAGTTATTTAGTTATTTAGTTATTTAGTTATTTAGTTATTTAGTTATTTAGTTATTTAGTTATTTAGTTATTTAGTTATTTAGTTATTTAGTTATTTAGTTATTTAGTTATTTAGTTATTTAGTTATTTAGTTATTTAGTTATTTAGTTATTTAGTTATTTAGTTATTTAGTTATTTAGTTATTTAGTTATTTAGTTATTTAGTTATTTAGTTATTTAGTTATTTAGTTATTTAGTTATTTAGTTATTTAGTTATTTAGTTATTTAGTTATTTAGTTATTTAGTTATTTAGTTATTTAGTTATTTAGTTATTTAGTTATTTAGTTATTTAGTTATTTAGTTATTTAGTTATTTAGTTATTTAGTTATTTAGTTATTTAGTTATTTAGTTATTTAGTTATTTAGTTATTTAGTTATTTAGTTATTTAGTTATTTAGTTATTTAGTTATTTAGTTATTTAGTTATTTAGTTATTTAGTTATTTAGTTATTTAGTTATTTAGTTATTTAGTTATTTAGTTATTTAGTTATTTAGTTATTTAGTTATTTAGTTATTTAGTTATTTAGTTATTTAGTTATTTAGTTATTTAGTTATTTAGTTATTTAGTTATTTAGTTATTTAGTTATTTAGTTATTTAGTTATTTAGTTATTTAGTTATTTAGTTATTTAGTTATTTAGTTATTTAGTTATTTAGTTATTTAGTTATTTAGTTATTTAGTTATTTAGTTATTTAGTTATTTAGTTATTTAGTTATTTAGTTATTTAGTTATTTAGTTATTTAGTTATTTAGTTATTTAGTTATTTAGTTATTTAGTTATTTAGTTATTTAGTTATTTAGTTATTTAGTTATTTAGTTATTTAGTTATTTAGTTATTTAGTTATTTAGTTATTTAGTTATTTAGTTATTTAGTTATTTAGTTATTTAGTTATTTAGTTATTTAGTTATTTAGTTATTTAGTTATTTAGTTATTTAGTTATTTAGTTATTTAGTTATTTAGTTATTTAGTTATTTAGTTATTTAGTTATTTAGTTATTTAGTTATTTAGTTATTTAGTTATTTAGTTATTTAGTTATTTAGTTATTTAGTTATTTAGTTATTTAGTTATTTAGTTATTTAGTTATTTAGTTATTTAGTTATTTAGTTATTTAGTTATTTAGTTATTTAGTTATTTAGTTATTTAGTTATTTAGTTATTTAGTTATTTAGTTATTTAGTTATTTAGTTATTTAGTTATTTAGTTATTTAGTTATTTAGTTATTTAGTTATTTAGTTATTTAGTTATTTAGTTATTTAGTTATTTAGTTATTTAGTTATTTAGTTATTTAGTTATTTAGTTATTTAGTTATTTAGTTATTTAGTTATTTAGTTATTTAGTTATTTAGTTATTTAGTTATTTAGTTATTTAGTTATTTAGTTATTTAGTTATTTAGTTATTTAGTTATTTAGTTATTTAGTTATTTAGTTATTTAGTTATTTAGTTATTTAGTTATTTAGTTATTTAGTTATTTAGTTATTTAGTTATTTAGTTATTTAGTTATTTAGTTATTTAGTTATTTAGTTATTTAGTTATTTAGTTATTTAGTTATTTAGTTATTTAGTTATTTAGTTATTTAGTTATTTAGTTATTTAGTTATTTAGTTATTTAGTTATTTAGTTATTTAGTTATTTAGTTATTTAGTTATTTAGTTATTTAGTTATTTAGTTATTTAGTTATTTAGTTATTTAGTTATTTAGTTATTTAGTTATTTAGTTATTTAGTTATTTAGTTATTTAGTTATTTAGTTATTTAGTTATTTAGTTATTTAGTTATTTAGTTATTTAGTTATTTAGTTATTTAGTTATTTAGTTATTTAGTTATTTAGTTATTTAGTTATTTAGTTATTTAGTTATTTAGTTATTTAGTTATTTAGTTATTTAGTTATTTAGTTATTTAGTTATTTAGTTATTTAGTTATTTAGTTATTTAGTTATTTAGTTATTTAGTTATTTAGTTATTTAGTTATTTAGTTATTTAGTTATTTAGTTATTTAGTTATTTAGTTATTTAGTTATTTAGTTATTTAGTTATTTAGTTATTTAGTTATTTAGTTATTTAGTTATTTAGTTATTTAGTTATTTAGTTATTTAGTTATTTAGTTATTTAGTTATTTAGTTATTTAGTTATTTAGTTATTTAGTTATTTAGTTATTTAGTTATTTAGTTATTTAGTTATTTAGTTATTTAGTTATTTAGTTATTTAGTTATTTAGTTATTTAGTTATTTAGTTATTTAGTTATTTAGTTATTTAGTTATTTAGTTATTTAGTTATTTAGTTATTTAGTTATTTAGTTATTTAGTTATTTAGTTATTTAGTTATTTAGTTATTTAGTTATTTAGTTATTTAGTTATTTAGTTATTTAGTTATTTAGTTATTTAGTTATTTAGTTATTTAGTTATTTAGTTATTTAGTTATTTAGTTATTTAGTTATTTAGTTATTTAGTTATTTAGTTATTTAGTTATTTAGTTATTTAGTTATTTAGTTATTTAGTTATTTAGTTATTTAGTTATTTAGTTATTTAGTTATTTAGTTATTTAGTTATTTAGTTATTTAGTTATTTAGTTATTTAGTTATTTAGTTATTTAGTTATTTAGTTATTTAGTTATTTAGTTATTTAGTTATTTAGTTATTTAGTTATTTAGTTATTTAGTTATTTAGTTATTTAGTTATTTAGTTATTTAGTTATTTAGTTATTTAGTTATTTAGTTATTTAGTTATTTAGTTATTTAGTTATTTAGTTATTTAGTTATTTAGTTATTTAGTTATTTAGTTATTTAGTTATTTAGTTATTTAGTTATTTAGTTATTTAGTTATTTAGTTATTTAGTTATTTAGTTATTTAGTTATTTAGTTATTTAGTTATTTAGTTATTTAGTTATTTAGTTATTTAGTTATTTAGTTATTTAGTTATTTAGTTATTTAGTTATTTAGTTATTTAGTTATTTAGTTATTTAGTTATTTAGTTATTTAGTTATTTAGTTATTTAGTTATTTAGTTATTTAGTTATTTAGTTATTTAGTTATTTAGTTATTTAGTTATTTAGTTATTTAGTTATTTAGTTATTTAGTTATTTAGTTATTTAGTTATTTAGTTATTTAGTTATTTAGTTATTTAGTTATTTAGTTATTTAGTTATTTAGTTATTTAGTTATTTAGTTATTTAGTTATTTAGTTATTTAGTTATTTAGTTATTTAGTTATTTAGTTATTTAGTTATTTAGTTATTTAGTTATTTAGTTATTTAGTTATTTAGTTATTTAGTTATTTAGTTATTTAGTTATTTAGTTATTTAGTTATTTAGTTATTTAGTTATTTAGTTATTTAGTTATTTAGTTATTTAGTTATTTAGTTATTTAGTTATTTAGTTATTTAGTTATTTAGTTATTTAGTTATTTAGTTATTTAGTTATTTAGTTATTTAGTTATTTAGTTATTTAGTTATTTAGTTATTTAGTTATTTAGTTATTTAGTTATTTAGTTATTTAGTTATTTAGTTATTTAGTTATTTAGTTATTTAGTTATTTAGTTATTTAGTTATTTAGTTATTTAGTTATTTAGTTATTTAGTTATTTAGTTATTTAGTTATTTAGTTATTTAGTTATTTAGTTATTTAGTTATTTAGTTATTTAGTTATTTAGTTATTTAGTTATTTAGTTATTTAGTTATTTAGTTATTTAGTTATTTAGTTATTTAGTTATTTAGTTATTTAGTTATTTAGTTATTTAGTTATTTAGTTATTTAGTTATTTAGTTATTTAGTTATTTAGTTATTTAGTTATTTAGTTATTTAGTTATTTAGTTATTTAGTTATTTAGTTATTTAGTTATTTAGTTATTTAGTTATTTAGTTATTTAGTTATTTAGTTATTTAGTTATTTAGTTATTTAGTTATTTAGTTATTTAGTTATTTAGTTATTTAGTTATTTAGTTATTTAGTTATTTAGTTATTTAGTTATTTAGTTATTTAGTTATTTAGTTATTTAGTTATTTAGTTATTTAGTTATTTAGTTATTTAGTTATTTAGTTATTTAGTTATTTAGTTATTTAGTTATTTAGTTATTTAGTTATTTAGTTATTTAGTTATTTAGTTATTTAGTTATTTAGTTATTTAGTTATTTAGTTATTTAGTTATTTAGTTATTTAGTTATTTAGTTATTTAGTTATTTAGTTATTTAGTTATTTAGTTATTTAGTTATTTAGTTATTTAGTTATTTAGTTATTTAGTTATTTAGTTATTTAGTTATTTAGTTATTTAGTTATTTAGTTATTTAGTTATTTAGTTATTTAGTTATTTAGTTATTTAGTTATTTAGTTATTTAGTTATTTAGTTATTTAGTTATTTAGTTATTTAGTTATTTAGTTATTTAGTTATTTAGTTATTTAGTTATTTAGTTATTTAGTTATTTAGTTATTTAGTTATTTAGTTATTTAGTTATTTAGTTATTTAGTTATTTAGTTATTTAGTTATTTAGTTATTTAGTTATTTAGTTATTTAGTTATTTAGTTATTTAGTTATTTAGTTATTTAGTTATTTAGTTATTTAGTTATTTAGTTATTTAGTTATTTAGTTATTTAGTTATTTAGTTATTTAGTTATTTAGTTATTTAGTTATTTAGTTATTTAGTTATTTAGTTATTTAGTTATTTAGTTATTTAGTTATTTAGTTATTTAGTTATTTAGTTATTTAGTTATTTAGTTATTTAGTTATTTAGTTATTTAGTTATTTAGTTATTTAGTTATTTAGTTATTTAGTTATTTAGTTATTTAGTTATTTAGTTATTTAGTTATTTAGTTATTTAGTTATTTAGTTATTTAGTTATTTAGTTATTTAGTTATTTAGTTATTTAGTTATTTAGTTATTTAGTTATTTAGTTATTTAGTTATTTAGTTATTTAGTTATTTAGTTATTTAGTTATTTAGTTATTTAGTTATTTAGTTATTTAGTTATTTAGTTATTTAGTTATTTAGTTATTTAGTTATTTAGTTATTTAGTTATTTAGTTATTTAGTTATTTAGTTATTTAGTTATTTAGTTATTTAGTTATTTAGTTATTTAGTTATTTAGTTATTTAGTTATTTAGTTATTTAGTTATTTAGTTATTTAGTTATTTAGTTATTTAGTTATTTAGTTATTTAGTTATTTAGTTATTTAGTTATTTAGTTATTTAGTTATTTAGTTATTTAGTTATTTAGTTATTTAGTTATTTAGTTATTTAGTTATTTAGTTATTTAGTTATTTAGTTATTTAGTTATTTAGTTATTTAGTTATTTAGTTATTTAGTTATTTAGTTATTTAGTTATTTAGTTATTTAGTTATTTAGTTATTTAGTTATTTAGTTATTTAGTTATTTAGTTATTTAGTTATTTAGTTATTTAGTTATTTAGTTATTTAGTTATTTAGTTATTTAGTTATTTAGTTATTTAGTTATTTAGTTATTTAGTTATTTAGTTATTTAGTTATTTAGTTATTTAGTTATTTAGTTATTTAGTTATTTAGTTATTTAGTTATTTAGTTATTTAGTTATTTAGTTATTTAGTTATTTAGTTATTTAGTTATTTAGTTATTTAGTTATTTAGTTATTTAGTTATTTAGTTATTTAGTTATTTAGTTATTTAGTTATTTAGTTATTTAGTTATTTAGTTATTTAGTTATTTAGTTATTTAGTTATTTAGTTATTTAGTTATTTAGTTATTTAGTTATTTAGTTATTTAGTTATTTAGTTATTTAGTTATTTAGTTATTTAGTTATTTAGTTATTTAGTTATTTAGTTATTTAGTTATTTAGTTATTTAGTTATTTAGTTATTTAGTTATTTAGTTATTTAGTTATTTAGTTATTTAGTTATTTAGTTATTTAGTTATTTAGTTATTTAGTTATTTAGTTATTTAGTTATTTAGTTATTTAGTTATTTAGTTATTTAGTTATTTAGTTATTTAGTTATTTAGTTATTTAGTTATTTAGTTATTTAGTTATTTAGTTATTTAGTTATTTAGTTATTTAGTTATTTAGTTATTTAGTTATTTAGTTATTTAGTTATTTAGTTATTTAGTTATTTAGTTATTTAGTTATTTAGTTATTTAGTTATTTAGTTATTTAGTTATTTAGTTATTTAGTTATTTAGTTATTTAGTTATTTAGTTATTTAGTTATTTAGTTATTTAGTTATTTAGTTATTTAGTTATTTAGTTATTTAGTTATTTAGTTATTTAGTTATTTAGTTATTTAGTTATTTAGTTATTTAGTTATTTAGTTATTTAGTTATTTAGTTATTTAGTTATTTAGTTATTTAGTTATTTAGTTATTTAGTTATTTAGTTATTTAGTTATTTAGTTATTTAGTTATTTAGTTATTTAGTTATTTAGTTATTTAGTTATTTAGTTATTTAGTTATTTAGTTATTTAGTTATTTAGTTATTTAGTTATTTAGTTATTTAGTTATTTAGTTATTTAGTTATTTAGTTATTTAGTTATTTAGTTATTTAGTTATTTAGTTATTTAGTTATTTAGTTATTTAGTTATTTAGTTATTTAGTTATTTAGTTATTTAGTTATTTAGTTATTTAGTTATTTAGTTATTTAGTTATTTAGTTATTTAGTTATTTAGTTATTTAGTTATTTAGTTATTTAGTTATTTAGTTATTTAGTTATTTAGTTATTTAGTTATTTAGTTATTTAGTTATTTAGTTATTTAGTTATTTAGTTATTTAGTTATTTAGTTATTTAGTTATTTAGTTATTTAGTTATTTAGTTATTTAGTTATTTAGTTATTTAGTTATTTAGTTATTTAGTTATTTAGTTATTTAGTTATTTAGTTATTTAGTTATTTAGTTATTTAGTTATTTAGTTATTTAGTTATTTAGTTATTTAGTTATTTAGTTATTTAGTTATTTAGTTATTTAGTTATTTAGTTATTTAGTTATTTAGTTATTTAGTTATTTAGTTATTTAGTTATTTAGTTATTTAGTTATTTAGTTATTTAGTTATTTAGTTATTTAGTTATTTAGTTATTTAGTTATTTAGTTATTTAGTTATTTAGTTATTTAGTTATTTAGTTATTTAGTTATTTAGTTATTTAGTTATTTAGTTATTTAGTTATTTAGTTATTTAGTTATTTAGTTATTTAGTTATTTAGTTATTTAGTTATTTAGTTATTTAGTTATTTAGTTATTTAGTTATTTAGTTATTTAGTTATTTAGTTATTTAGTTATTTAGTTATTTAGTTATTTAGTTATTTAGTTATTTAGTTATTTAGTTATTTAGTTATTTAGTTATTTAGTTATTTAGTTATTTAGTTATTTAGTTATTTAGTTATTTAGTTATTTAGTTATTTAGTTATTTAGTTATTTAGTTATTTAGTTATTTAGTTATTTAGTTATTTAGTTATTTAGTTATTTAGTTATTTAGTTATTTAGTTATTTAGTTATTTAGTTATTTAGTTATTTAGTTATTTAGTTATTTAGTTATTTAGTTATTTAGTTATTTAGTTATTTAGTTATTTAGTTATTTAGTTATTTAGTTATTTAGTTATTTAGTTATTTAGTTATTTAGTTATTTAGTTATTTAGTTATTTAGTTATTTAGTTATTTAGTTATTTAGTTATTTAGTTATTTAGTTATTTAGTTATTTAGTTATTTAGTTATTTAGTTATTTAGTTATTTAGTTATTTAGTTATTTAGTTATTTAGTTATTTAGTTATTTAGTTATTTAGTTATTTAGTTATTTAGTTATTTAGTTATTTAGTTATTTAGTTATTTAGTTATTTAGTTATTTAGTTATTTAGTTATTTAGTTATTTAGTTATTTAGTTATTTAGTTATTTAGTTATTTAGTTATTTAGTTATTTAGTTATTTAGTTATTTAGTTATTTAGTTATTTAGTTATTTAGTTATTTAGTTATTTAGTTATTTAGTTATTTAGTTATTTAGTTATTTAGTTATTTAGTTATTTAGTTATTTAGTTATTTAGTTATTTAGTTATTTAGTTATTTAGTTATTTAGTTATTTAGTTATTTAGTTATTTAGTTATTTAGTTATTTAGTTATTTAGTTATTTAGTTATTTAGTTATTTAGTTATTTAGTTATTTAGTTATTTAGTTATTTAGTTATTTAGTTATTTAGTTATTTAGTTATTTAGTTATTTAGTTATTTAGTTATTTAGTTATTTAGTTATTTAGTTATTTAGTTATTTAGTTATTTAGTTATTTAGTTATTTAGTTATTTAGTTATTTAGTTATTTAGTTATTTAGTTATTTAGTTATTTAGTTATTTAGTTATTTAGTTATTTAGTTATTTAGTTATTTAGTTATTTAGTTATTTAGTTATTTAGTTATTTAGTTATTTAGTTATTTAGTTATTTAGTTATTTAGTTATTTAGTTATTTAGTTATTTAGTTATTTAGTTATTTAGTTATTTAGTTATTTAGTTATTTAGTTATTTAGTTATTTAGTTATTTAGTTATTTAGTTATTTAGTTATTTAGTTATTTAGTTATTTAGTTATTTAGTTATTTAGTTATTTAGTTATTTAGTTATTTAGTTATTTAGTTATTTAGTTATTTAGTTATTTAGTTATTTAGTTATTTAGTTATTTAGTTATTTAGTTATTTAGTTATTTAGTTATTTAGTTATTTAGTTATTTAGTTATTTAGTTATTTAGTTATTTAGTTATTTAGTTATTTAGTTATTTAGTTATTTAGTTATTTAGTTATTTAGTTATTTAGTTATTTAGTTATTTAGTTATTTAGTTATTTAGTTATTTAGTTATTTAGTTATTTAGTTATTTAGTTATTTAGTTATTTAGTTATTTAGTTATTTAGTTATTTAGTTATTTAGTTATTTAGTTATTTAGTTATTTAGTTATTTAGTTATTTAGTTATTTAGTTATTTAGTTATTTAGTTATTTAGTTATTTAGTTATTTAGTTATTTAGTTATTTAGTTATTTAGTTATTTAGTTATTTAGTTATTTAGTTATTTAGTTATTTAGTTATTTAGTTATTTAGTTATTTAGTTATTTAGTTATTTAGTTATTTAGTTATTTAGTTATTTAGTTATTTAGTTATTTAGTTATTTAGTTATTTAGTTATTTAGTTATTTAGTTATTTAGTTATTTAGTTATTTAGTTATTTAGTTATTTAGTTATTTAGTTATTTAGTTATTTAGTTATTTAGTTATTTAGTTATTTAGTTATTTAGTTATTTAGTTATTTAGTTATTTAGTTATTTAGTTATTTAGTTATTTAGTTATTTAGTTATTTAGTTATTTAGTTATTTAGTTATTTAGTTATTTAGTTATTTAGTTATTTAGTTATTTAGTTATTTAGTTATTTAGTTATTTAGTTATTTAGTTATTTAGTTATTTAGTTATTTAGTTATTTAGTTATTTAGTTATTTAGTTATTTAGTTATTTAGTTATTTAGTTATTTAGTTATTTAGTTATTTAGTTATTTAGTTATTTAGTTATTTAGTTATTTAGTTATTTAGTTATTTAGTTATTTAGTTATTTAGTTATTTAGTTATTTAGTTATTTAGTTATTTAGTTATTTAGTTATTTAGTTATTTAGTTATTTAGTTATTTAGTTATTTAGTTATTTAGTTATTTAGTTATTTAGTTATTTAGTTATTTAGTTATTTAGTTATTTAGTTATTTAGTTATTTAGTTATTTAGTTATTTAGTTATTTAGTTATTTAGTTATTTAGTTATTTAGTTATTTAGTTATTTAGTTATTTAGTTATTTAGTTATTTAGTTATTTAGTTATTTAGTTATTTAGTTATTTAGTTATTTAGTTATTTAGTTATTTAGTTATTTAGTTATTTAGTTATTTAGTTATTTAGTTATTTAGTTATTTAGTTATTTAGTTATTTAGTTATTTAGTTATTTAGTTATTTAGTTATTTAGTTATTTAGTTATTTAGTTATTTAGTTATTTAGTTATTTAGTTATTTAGTTATTTAGTTATTTAGTTATTTAGTTATTTAGTTATTTAGTTATTTAGTTATTTAGTTATTTAGTTATTTAGTTATTTAGTTATTTAGTTATTTAGTTATTTAGTTATTTAGTTATTTAGTTATTTAGTTATTTAGTTATTTAGTTATTTAGTTATTTAGTTATTTAGTTATTTAGTTATTTAGTTATTTAGTTATTTAGTTATTTAGTTATTTAGTTATTTAGTTATTTAGTTATTTAGTTATTTAGTTATTTAGTTATTTAGTTATTTAGTTATTTAGTTATTTAGTTATTTAGTTATTTAGTTATTTAGTTATTTAGTTATTTAGTTATTTAGTTATTTAGTTATTTAGTTATTTAGTTATTTAGTTATTTAGTTATTTAGTTATTTAGTTATTTAGTTATTTAGTTATTTAGTTATTTAGTTATTTAGTTATTTAGTTATTTAGTTATTTAGTTATTTAGTTATTTAGTTATTTAGTTATTTAGTTATTTAGTTATTTAGTTATTTAGTTATTTAGTTATTTAGTTATTTAGTTATTTAGTTATTTAGTTATTTAGTTATTTAGTTATTTAGTTATTTAGTTATTTAGTTATTTAGTTATTTAGTTATTTAGTTATTTAGTTATTTAGTTATTTAGTTATTTAGTTATTTAGTTATTTAGTTATTTAGTTATTTAGTTATTTAGTTATTTAGTTATTTAGTTATTTAGTTATTTAGTTATTTAGTTATTTAGTTATTTAGTTATTTAGTTATTTAGTTATTTAGTTATTTAGTTATTTAGTTATTTAGTTATTTAGTTATTTAGTTATTTAGTTATTTAGTTATTTAGTTATTTAGTTATTTAGTTATTTAGTTATTTAGTTATTTAGTTATTTAGTTATTTAGTTATTTAGTTATTTAGTTATTTAGTTATTTAGTTATTTAGTTATTTAGTTATTTAGTTATTTAGTTATTTAGTTATTTAGTTATTTAGTTATTTAGTTATTTAGTTATTTAGTTATTTAGTTATTTAGTTATTTAGTTATTTAGTTATTTAGTTATTTAGTTATTTAGTTATTTAGTTATTTAGTTATTTAGTTATTTAGTTATTTAGTTATTTAGTTATTTAGTTATTTAGTTATTTAGTTATTTAGTTATTTAGTTATTTAGTTATTTAGTTATTTAGTTATTTAGTTATTTAGTTATTTAGTTATTTAGTTATTTAGTTATTTAGTTATTTAGTTATTTAGTTATTTAGTTATTTAGTTATTTAGTTATTTAGTTATTTAGTTATTTAGTTATTTAGTTATTTAGTTATTTAGTTATTTAGTTATTTAGTTATTTAGTTATTTAGTTATTTAGTTATTTAGTTATTTAGTTATTTAGTTATTTAGTTATTTAGTTATTTAGTTATTTAGTTATTTAGTTATTTAGTTATTTAGTTATTTAGTTATTTAGTTATTTAGTTATTTAGTTATTTAGTTATTTAGTTATTTAGTTATTTAGTTATTTAGTTATTTAGTTATTTAGTTATTTAGTTATTTAGTTATTTAGTTATTTAGTTATTTAGTTATTTAGTTATTTAGTTATTTAGTTATTTAGTTATTTAGTTATTTAGTTATTTAGTTATTTAGTTATTTAGTTATTTAGTTATTTAGTTATTTAGTTATTTAGTTATTTAGTTATTTAGTTATTTAGTTATTTAGTTATTTAGTTATTTAGTTATTTAGTTATTTAGTTATTTAGTTATTTAGTTATTTAGTTATTTAGTTATTTAGTTATTTAGTTATTTAGTTATTTAGTTATTTAGTTATTTAGTTATTTAGTTATTTAGTTATTTAGTTATTTAGTTATTTAGTTATTTAGTTATTTAGTTATTTAGTTATTTAGTTATTTAGTTATTTAGTTATTTAGTTATTTAGTTATTTAGTTATTTAGTTATTTAGTTATTTAGTTATTTAGTTATTTAGTTATTTAGTTATTTAGTTATTTAGTTATTTAGTTATTTAGTTATTTAGTTATTTAGTTATTTAGTTATTTAGTTATTTAGTTATTTAGTTATTTAGTTATTTAGTTATTTAGTTATTTAGTTATTTAGTTATTTAGTTATTTAGTTATTTAGTTATTTAGTTATTTAGTTATTTAGTTATTTAGTTATTTAGTTATTTAGTTATTTAGTTATTTAGTTATTTAGTTATTTAGTTATTTAGTTATTTAGTTATTTAGTTATTTAGTTATTTAGTTATTTAGTTATTTAGTTATTTAGTTATTTAGTTATTTAGTTATTTAGTTATTTAGTTATTTAGTTATTTAGTTATTTAGTTATTTAGTTATTTAGTTATTTAGTTATTTAGTTATTTAGTTATTTAGTTATTTAGTTATTTAGTTATTTAGTTATTTAGTTATTTAGTTATTTAGTTATTTAGTTATTTAGTTATTTAGTTATTTAGTTATTTAGTTATTTAGTTATTTAGTTATTTAGTTATTTAGTTATTTAGTTATTTAGTTATTTAGTTATTTAGTTATTTAGTTATTTAGTTATTTAGTTATTTAGTTATTTAGTTATTTAGTTATTTAGTTATTTAGTTATTTAGTTATTTAGTTATTTAGTTATTTAGTTATTTAGTTATTTAGTTATTTAGTTATTTAGTTATTTAGTTATTTAGTTATTTAGTTATTTAGTTATTTAGTTATTTAGTTATTTAGTTATTTAGTTATTTAGTTATTTAGTTATTTAGTTATTTAGTTATTTAGTTATTTAGTTATTTAGTTATTTAGTTATTTAGTTATTTAGTTATTTAGTTATTTAGTTATTTAGTTATTTAGTTATTTAGTTATTTAGTTATTTAGTTATTTAGTTATTTAGTTATTTAGTTATTTAGTTATTTAGTTATTTAGTTATTTAGTTATTTAGTTATTTAGTTATTTAGTTATTTAGTTATTTAGTTATTTAGTTATTTAGTTATTTAGTTATTTAGTTATTTAGTTATTTAGTTATTTAGTTATTTAGTTATTTAGTTATTTAGTTATTTAGTTATTTAGTTATTTAGTTATTTAGTTATTTAGTTATTTAGTTATTTAGTTATTTAGTTATTTAGTTATTTAGTTATTTAGTTATTTAGTTATTTAGTTATTTAGTTATTTAGTTATTTAGTTATTTAGTTATTTAGTTATTTAGTTATTTAGTTATTTAGTTATTTAGTTATTTAGTTATTTAGTTATTTAGTTATTTAGTTATTTAGTTATTTAGTTATTTAGTTATTTAGTTATTTAGTTATTTAGTTATTTAGTTATTTAGTTATTTAGTTATTTAGTTATTTAGTTATTTAGTTATTTAGTTATTTAGTTATTTAGTTATTTAGTTATTTAGTTATTTAGTTATTTAGTTATTTAGTTATTTAGTTATTTAGTTATTTAGTTATTTAGTTATTTAGTTATTTAGTTATTTAGTTATTTAGTTATTTAGTTATTTAGTTATTTAGTTATTTAGTTATTTAGTTATTTAGTTATTTAGTTATTTAGTTATTTAGTTATTTAGTTATTTAGTTATTTAGTTATTTAGTTATTTAGTTATTTAGTTATTTAGTTATTTAGTTATTTAGTTATTTAGTTATTTAGTTATTTAGTTATTTAGTTATTTAGTTATTTAGTTATTTAGTTATTTAGTTATTTAGTTATTTAGTTATTTAGTTATTTAGTTATTTAGTTATTTAGTTATTTAGTTATTTAGTTATTTAGTTATTTAGTTATTTAGTTATTTAGTTATTTAGTTATTTAGTTATTTAGTTATTTAGTTATTTAGTTATTTAGTTATTTAGTTATTTAGTTATTTAGTTATTTAGTTATTTAGTTATTTAGTTATTTAGTTATTTAGTTATTTAGTTATTTAGTTATTTAGTTATTTAGTTATTTAGTTATTTAGTTATTTAGTTATTTAGTTATTTAGTTATTTAGTTATTTAGTTATTTAGTTATTTAGTTATTTAGTTATTTAGTTATTTAGTTATTTAGTTATTTAGTTATTTAGTTATTTAGTTATTTAGTTATTTAGTTATTTAGTTATTTAGTTATTTAGTTATTTAGTTATTTAGTTATTTAGTTATTTAGTTATTTAGTTATTTAGTTATTTAGTTATTTAGTTATTTAGTTATTTAGTTATTTAGTTATTTAGTTATTTAGTTATTTAGTTATTTAGTTATTTAGTTATTTAGTTATTTAGTTATTTAGTTATTTAGTTATTTAGTTATTTAGTTATTTAGTTATTTAGTTATTTAGTTATTTAGTTATTTAGTTATTTAGTTATTTAGTTATTTAGTTATTTAGTTATTTAGTTATTTAGTTATTTAGTTATTTAGTTATTTAGTTATTTAGTTATTTAGTTATTTAGTTATTTAGTTATTTAGTTATTTAGTTATTTAGTTATTTAGTTATTTAGTTATTTAGTTATTTAGTTATTTAGTTATTTAGTTATTTAGTTATTTAGTTATTTAGTTATTTAGTTATTTAGTTATTTAGTTATTTAGTTATTTAGTTATTTAGTTATTTAGTTATTTAGTTATTTAGTTATTTAGTTATTTAGTTATTTAGTTATTTAGTTATTTAGTTATTTAGTTATTTAGTTATTTAGTTATTTAGTTATTTAGTTATTTAGTTATTTAGTTATTTAGTTATTTAGTTATTTAGTTATTTAGTTATTTAGTTATTTAGTTATTTAGTTATTTAGTTATTTAGTTATTTAGTTATTTAGTTATTTAGTTATTTAGTTATTTAGTTATTTAGTTATTTAGTTATTTAGTTATTTAGTTATTTAGTTATTTAGTTATTTAGTTATTTAGTTATTTAGTTATTTAGTTATTTAGTTATTTAGTTATTTAGTTATTTAGTTATTTAGTTATTTAGTTATTTAGTTATTTAGTTATTTAGTTATTTAGTTATTTAGTTATTTAGTTATTTAGTTATTTAGTTATTTAGTTATTTAGTTATTTAGTTATTTAGTTATTTAGTTATTTAGTTATTTAGTTATTTAGTTATTTAGTTATTTAGTTATTTAGTTATTTAGTTATTTAGTTATTTAGTTATTTAGTTATTTAGTTATTTAGTTATTTAGTTATTTAGTTATTTAGTTATTTAGTTATTTAGTTATTTAGTTATTTAGTTATTTAGTTATTTAGTTATTTAGTTATTTAGTTATTTAGTTATTTAGTTATTTAGTTATTTAGTTATTTAGTTATTTAGTTATTTAGTTATTTAGTTATTTAGTTATTTAGTTATTTAGTTATTTAGTTATTTAGTTATTTAGTTATTTAGTTATTTAGTTATTTAGTTATTTAGTTATTTAGTTATTTAGTTATTTAGTTATTTAGTTATTTAGTTATTTAGTTATTTAGTTATTTAGTTATTTAGTTATTTAGTTATTTAGTTATTTAGTTATTTAGTTATTTAGTTATTTAGTTATTTAGTTATTTAGTTATTTAGTTATTTAGTTATTTAGTTATTTAGTTATTTAGTTATTTAGTTATTTAGTTATTTAGTTATTTAGTTATTTAGTTATTTAGTTATTTATTAGTTATTTAGTTATTTAGTTATTAGTTATTTAGTTATTTAGTTATTTAGTTATTTAGTTATTTAGTTATTTAGTTATTTAGTTATTTAGTTATTTAGTTATTTAGTTATTTAGTTATTTAGTTATTTAGTTATTTAGTTATTTAGTTATTTAGTTATTTAGTTATTTAGTTATTTAGTTATTTAGTTATTTAGTTATTTAGTTATTTAGTTATTTAGTTATTTAGTTATTTAGTTATTTAGTTATTTAGTTATTTAGTTATTTAGTTATTTAGTTATTTAGTTATTTAGTTATTTAGTTATTTAGTTATTTAGTTATTTAGTTATTTAGTTATTTAGTTATTTAGTTATTTAGTTATTTAGTTATTTAGTTATTTAGTTATTTAGTTATTTAGTTATTTAGTTATTTAGTTATTTAGTTATTTAGTTATTTAGTTATTTAGTTATTTAGTTATTTAGTTATTTAGTTATTTAGTTATTTAGTTATTTAGTTATTTAGTTATTTAGTTATTTAGTTATTTAGTTATTTAGTTATTTAGTTATTTAGTTATTTAGTTATTTAGTTATTTAGTTATTTAGTTATTTAGTTATTTAGTTATTTAGTTATTTAGTTATTTAGTTATTTAGTTATTTAGTTATTTAGTTATTTAGTTATTTAGTTATTTAGTTATTTAGTTATTTAGTTATTTAGTTATTTAGTTATTTAGTTATTTAGTTATTTAGTTATTTAGTTATTTAGTTATTTAGTTATTTAGTTATTTGTTATTTAGTTTAGTTATTTAGTTATTTAGTAGTTATTAGTTATTTAGTTATTTAGTTATTTAGTTATTTAGTTATTTAGTTATTTAGTTATTTAGTTATTTAGTTATTTAGTTATTTAGTTATTTAGTTATTTAGTTATTTAGTTATTTAGTTATTTAGTTATTTAGTTATTTAGTTATTTAGTTATTTAGTTATTTAGTTATTTAGTTATTTAGTTATTTAGTTATTTAGTTATTTAGTTATTTAGTTATTTAGTTATTTAGTTATTTAGTTATTTAGTTATTTAGTTATTTAGTTATTTAGTTATTTAGTTATTTAGTTATTTAGTTATTTAGTTATTTAGTTATTTAGTTATTTAGTTATTTAGTTATTTAGTTATTTAGTTATTTAGTTATTTAGTTATTTAGTTATTTAGTTATTTAGTTATTTAGTTATTTAGTTATTTAGTTATTTAGTTATTTAGTTATTTAGTTATTTAGTTATTTAGTTATTTAGTTATTTAGTTATTTAGTTATTTAGTTATTTAGTTATTTAGTTATTTAGTTATTTAGTTATTTAGTTATTTAGTTATTTAGTTATTTAGTTATTTAGTTATTTAGTTATTTAGTTATTTAGTTATTTAGTTATTTAGTTATTTAGTTATTTAGTTATTTAGTTATTTAGTTATTTAGTTATTTAGTTATTTAGTTATTTAGTTATTTAGTTATTTAGTTATTTAGTTATTTAGTTATTTAGTTATTTAGTTATTTAGTTATTTAGTTATTTAGTTATTTAGTTATTTAGTTATTTAGTTATTTAGTTATTTAGTTATTTAGTTATTTAGTTATTTAGTTATTTAGTTATTTAGTTATTTAGTTATTTAGTTATTTAGTTATTTAGTTATTTAGTTATTTAGTTATTTAGTTATTTAGTTATTTAGTTATTTAGTTATTTAGTTATTTAGTTATTTAGTTATTTAGTTATTTAGTTATTTAGTTATTTAGTTATTTAGTTATTTAGTTATTTAGTTATTTAGTTATTTAGTTATTTAGTTATTTAGTTATTTAGTTATTTAGTTATTTAGTTATTTAGTTATTTAGTTATTTAGTTATTTAGTTATTTAGTTATTTAGTTATTTAGTTATTTAGTTATTTAGTTATTTAGTTATTTAGTTATTTAGTTATTTAGTTATTTAGTTATTTAGTTATTTAGTTATTTAGTTATTTAGTTATTTAGTTATTTAGTTATTTAGTTATTTAGTTATTTAGTTATTTAGTTATTTAGTTATTTAGTTATTTAGTTATTTAGTTATTTAGTTATTTAGTTATTTAGTTATTTAGTTATTTAGTTATTTAGTTATTTAGTTATTTAGTTGTTTAGTTAGTTATTTAGTTATTTAGTTATTTAGTTATTTAGTTATTTAGTTATTTAGTTATTTAGTTATTTAGTTATTTAGTTATTTAGTTATTTAGTTATTTAGTTATTTAGTTATTTAGTTATTTAGTTATTTAGTTATTTAGTTATTTAGTTATTTAGTTATTTAGTTATTTAGTTATTTAGTTATTTAGTTATTTAGTTATTTAGTTATTTAGTTATTTAGTTATTTAGTTATTTAGTTATTTAGTTATTTAGTTATTTAGTTATTTAGTTATTTAGTTATTTAGTTATTTAGTTATTTAGTTATTTAGTTATTTAGTTATTTAGTTATTTAGTTATTTAGTTATTTAGTTATTTAGTTATTTAGTTATTTAGTTATTTAGTTATTTAGTTATTTAGTTATTTAGTTATTTAGTTATTTAGTTATTTAGTTATTTAGTTATTTAGTTATTTAGTTATTTAGTTATTTAGTTATTTAGTTATTTAGTTATTTAGTTATTTAGTTATTTAGTTATTAGTTATTTAGTTATTTAGTTATTTAGTTATTTAGTTATTTAGTTATTTAGTTATTTAGTTATTTAGTTATTTAGTTATTTAGTTATTTAGTTATTTAGTTATTTAGTTATTTAGTTATTTAGTTATTTAGTTATTTAGTTATTTAGTTATTTAGTTATTTAGTTATTTAGTTATTTAGTTATTTAGTTATTTAGTTATTTAGTTATTTAGTTATTTAGTTATTTAGTTATTTAGTTATTTAGTTATTTAGTTATTTAGTTATTTAGTTATTTAGTTATTTAGTTATTTAGTTATTTAGTTATTTAGTTATTTAGTTATTTAGTTATTTAGTTATTTAGTTATTTAGTTATTTAGTTATTTAGTTATTTAGTTATTTAGTTATTTAGTTATTTAGTTATTTAGTTATTTAGTTATTTAGTTATTTAGTTATTTAGTTATTTAGTTATTTAGTTATTTAGTTATTTAGTTATTTAGTTATTTAGTTATTTAGTTATTTAGTTATTTAGTTATTTAGTTATTTAGTTATTTAGTTATTTAGTTATTTAGTTATTTAGTTATTTAGTTATTTAGTTATTTAGTTATTTAGTTATTTAGTTATTTAGTTATTTAGTTATTTAGTTATTTAGTTATTTAGTTATTTAGTTATTTAGTTATTTAGTTATTTAGTTATTTAGTTATTTAGTTATTTAGTTATTTAGTTATTTAGTTATTTAGTTATTTAGTTATTTAGTTATTTAGTTATTTAGTTATTTAGTTATTTAGTTATTTAGTTATTTAGTTATTTAGTTATTTAGTTATTTAGTTATTTAGTTATTTAGTTATTTAGTTATTTAGTTATTTAGTTATTTAGTTATTTAGTTATTTAGTTATTTAGTTATTTAGTTATTTAGTTATTTAGTTATTTAGTTATTTAGTTATTTAGTTATTTAGTTATTTAGTTATTTAGTTATTTAGTTATTTAGTTATTTAGTTATTTAGTTATTTAGTTATTTAGTTATTTAGTTATTTAGTTATTTAGTTATTTAGTTATTTAGTTATTTAGTTATTTAGTTATTTAGTTATTTAGTTATTTAGTTATTTAGTTATTTAGTTATTTAGTTATTTAGTTATTTAGTTATTTAGTTATTTAGTTATTTAGTTATTTAGTTATTTAGTTATTTAGTTATTTAGTTATTTAGTTATTTAGTTATTTAGTTATTTAGTTATTTAGTTATTTAGTTATTTAGTTATTTAGTTATTTAGTTATTTAGTTATTTAGTTATTTAGTTATTTAGTTATTTAGTTATTTAGTTATTTAGTTATTTAGTTATTTAGTTATTTAGTTATTTAGTTATTTAGTTATTTAGTTATTTAGTTATTTAGTTATTTAGTTATTTAGTTATTTAGTTATTTAGTTATTTAGTTATTTAGTTATTTAGTTATTTAGTTATTTAGTTATTTAGTTATTTAGTTATTTAGTTATTTAGTTATTTAGTTATTTAGTTATTTAGTTATTTAGTTATTTAGTTATTTAGTTATTTAGTTATTTAGTTATTTAGTTATTTAGTTATTAGTTATTTAGTTATTTAGTTATTTAGTTATTTAGTTATTAGTTATTTAGTTATTTAGTTGTATTTAGTTATTTAGTTATTTAGTTATTTAGTTATTTAGTTATTTAGTTATTTAGTTATTTAGTTTTTAGTTATTTAGTTATTTAGTTATTTAGTTATTTAGTTATTTAGTTATTTGTTATTTAGTTATTTAGTTATTTAGTTATTTAGTTATTTAGTTATTTAGTTTTTAGTTATTTAGTTATTAGTATTTAGTTATTTAGTTATTTAGTTATTTAGTTATTTAGTTATTTAGTTATTTTGTTATTTAGTTATTTAGTTATTTAGTTATTTAGTTATTTAGTTATTTAGTTATTTAGTTATTTAGTTATTTAGTTATTTAGTTATTTAGTTATTTAGTTATTTAGTTATTTAGTTATTTAGTTATTTAGTTATTTAGTTATTTAGTTTATTTAGTTATTTAGTTATTTAGTTATTTAGTTATTTAGTTATTTAGTTATTTAGTTATTTAGTTATTTAGTTATTTAGTTATTTAGTTATTTAGTTATTTAGTTATTTAGTTATTTAGTTATTTAGTTATTTAGTTATTAGTTATTTAGTTATTTAGTTATTTAGTTATTTAGTTATTTAGTTATTTAGTTATTTAGTTATTTAGTTATTTTAGTTATTTAGTTATTTAGTTATTTAGTTATTTAGTTATTTAGTTATTTAGTTATTTATTATTTAGTTATTTAGTTATTTAGTATTTAATTATTTTAGTTATTTAGTTATTTAGTTATTAGTTATTAGTTATTTAGTTATTTAGTTATTTAGTTATTTAGTTATTAGTTATTTAGTTATTTAGTTATTTAGTTATTTAGTTATTTAGTTATTTAGTTATTTAGTTATTAGTTATTTAGTTATTTAGTTATTTAGTTATTTAGTTATTTAGTTATTTAGTTATTTAGTTATTTAGTTATTTAGTTATTTAGTTATTTATTTATTTAGTTATTTAGTTATTTAGTTATTTAGTTATTTAGTTATTTAGTTATTTAGTTATTTAGTTATTTAGTTATTTAGTTATTTAGTTATTTAGTTATTTAGTTATTAGTTATTTAGTTATTTAGTTATTTAGTTATTTAGTTATTTAGTTATTTAGTTATTTAGTTATTTAGTTATTTAGTTATTTAGTTATTTAGTTATTTAGTTATTTAGTTATTTAGTTATTTAGTTATTTAGTTATTTAGTTATTTAGTTATTTAGTTATTTAGTTATTTAGTTATTTAGTTATTTAGTTATTTAGTTATTTAGTTATTTAGTTATTTAGTTATTTAGTTATTTAGTTATTTAGTTATTTAGTTATTTAGTTATTTAGTTATTTAGTTATTTAGTTATTTAGTTATTTAGTTATTTAGTTATTTAGTTATTTAGTTATTTAGTTATTTAGTTATTTAGTTATTTAGTTATTTAGTTATTTTGTTATTTAGTTATTTAGTTATTTAGTTATTTAGTTATTTAGTTATTTAGTTATTTAGTTATTTAGTTATTTAGTTATTTAGTTATTTAGTTATTTAGTTATTTAGTATTTAGTTATTTAGTTATTTAGTATTTAGTTATTTAGTTATTTAGTTATTTAGTTATTTGTTAGTTTAGTTATTTAGTTATTTAGTTATTTAGTTATTTAGTTATTTAGTTATTTAGTTATTTAGTTATTTAGTTATTTAGTTATTTAGTTATTTAGTTATTTAGTTATTTAGTTATTTAGTTATTTAGTTATTTAGTTATTTAGTTATTTAGTTATTTAGTTATTTTAGTTATTTAGTTTTTAGTTATTTAGTTATTTAGTTATTTAGTTATTTAGTTATTTTAGTTATTTAGTTATTTAGTTATTTAGTTATTTAGTTATTTAGTTATTTAGTTATTTAGTTATTAGTTATTTAGTTATTTAGTTATTTAGTTATTTAGTTATTTAGTTAGTTAGTTTAGTTATTTAGTTATTTAGTTATTTAGTTATTTAGTTATTTAGTTATTAGTTATTTAGTTATTTAGTTATTTAGTTATTTAGTTATTTAGTTATTTAGTTATTTAGTTATTTAGTTATTTAGTTATTTAGTTATTTAGTTATTTAGTTATTTAGTTATTTAGTTATTTAGTTATTTAGTTATTTAGTTATTTAGTTATTTAGTTATTTAGTTATTTAGTTATTTAGTTATTTAGTTATTTAGTTATTTAGTTATTTAGTTATTTAGTTATTTAGTTATTTAGTTATTTAGTTATTTAGTTATTTAGTTATTTAGTTATTTAGTTATTTAGTTATTTATTTATTTAGTTATTTAGTTATTAGTTATTTAGTTAGTTTAGTTATTTAGTTATTTAGTTATTTAGTTATTTAGTTATTTAGTTATTTAGTTATTTAGTTATTTAGTTATTTAGTTATTTAGTTATTTAGTATTTAGTTATTTAGTTATTTAGTTATTTAGTTATTTAGTTATTTAGTTATTTAGTTATTTAGTTATTTAGTTATTTAGTTATTTAGTTATTTAGTTATTTAGTTATGTTTTAGTTATTTAGTTATTTAGTTATTTAGTTATTTAGTTATTTAGTTATTTAGTTATTTAGTTATTAGTTATTTAGTTATTTAGTTATTTAGTTATTTAGTTATTTAGTTATTTAGTTATTTAGTTATTTAGTTATTTAGTTATTTAGTTATTTAGTTATTTAGTTATTTAGTTATTTAGTTATTTAGTTATTTAGTTATTTAGTTATTTAGTTATTTAGTTATTTAGTTATTTAGTTATTTAGTTATTTAGTATTAGTTATTTAGTTATTTAGTTATTTAGTTATTTAGTTATTTAGTTATTTAGTTATTTAGTTATTTAGTTATTTAGTTATTTAGTTATTTAGTTATTTAGTTATTTAGTTATTTAGTTATTTAGTTATTTAGTTATTTAGTATTTAGTTATTTAGTTATTTAGTTATTTAGTTATTTAGTTATTTAGTTATTTAGTTATTTAGTTATTTAGTTATTTAGTTATTTAGTTATTTAGTTATTTAGTTATTAGTTATTTAGTTATTAGTTATTTAGTTATTTAGTTATTTAGTTATTTAGTTATTTAGTTATTTAGTTATTTAGTTATTTAGTTATTTAGTTATTTAGTTATTTAGTTATTTAGTTATTTAGTTATTTAGTTATTTAGTTATTTAGTTATTTAGTTATTTAGTTATTTAGTTATTTAGTTATTTAGTTATTTAGTTATTTAGTTATTTAGTTATTTAGTTATTTAGTTATTTAGTTATTTAGTTATTTAGTTATTTAGTTATTTAGTTATTTAGTTATTTAGTTATTTAGTTATTTAGTTATTTAGTTATTTAGTTATTTAGTTATTTAGTTATTTAGTATTTATTTTAGTTATTTAGTTATTTAGTTATTTAGTTATTTAGTTATTTAGTTATTTAGTTATTAGTTATTTAGTTATTTAGTTATTTAGTTATTAGTTATTTAGTTATTTAGTTATTTAGTTATTTAGTTATTTAGTTATTTAGTTATTTAGTTATTTAGTTATTTAGTTATTTAGTTATTTAGTTATTTAGTTATTAGTTATTTAGTTATTTAGTTATTTAGTTATTTAGTTATTTAGTTATTTAGTTATTTAGTTATTTAGTTATTTAGTTATTTAGTTATTTAGTTATTTAGTTATTTAGTTATTTAGTTATTTAGTTATTTAGTTATTTAGTTATTTAGTTTATTTAGTTATTTAGTTATTTAGTTATTTAGTTATTTAGTTATTTAGTTATTTAGTTATTTAGTTATTTAGTTATTTAGTTATTTAGTTATTTAGTTATTTAGTTATTTATTTAGTTATTTAGTTATTTAGTTATTTAGTTATTTAGTTATTTAGTTATTTAGTTATTTAGTTATTTAGTTATTTAGTTATTTAGTTATTTAGTTATTTAGTTATTTAGTTATTTAGTTATTTAGTTATTTAGTTATTTAGTTATTTATTAGTATTTAGTTATTTAGTTATTTAGTTATTTAGTTATTTAGTTATTTGTTATTTAGTTATTTAGTTATTTAGTTATTTAGTTATTTAGTTATTTAGTTATTTAGTTATTTAGTTATTTAGTTATTTAGTTATTTAGTTATTTAGTATTTAGTTATTTAGTTATTTAGTTATTTAGTTATTTAGTTATTTAAGTTATTTAGTTATTTAGTTATTTAGTTATTAGTTATTTAGTTATTTAGTTATTTAGTTATTTAGTTATTTAGTTATTTAGTTATTTAGTTATTTAGTTATTTAGTTATTTAGTTATTTAGTTTATTTAGTTTAGTTCATTTAGTTATTTAGTTATTTAGTTATTTAGTTATTTAGTTATTTAGTTATTTAGTTATTTAGTTATTTAGTTATTTAGTTATTTAGTTATTTTGTTATTTAGTATTAGTTTTTAGTTATTTAGTTTTTTAGTTATTTAGTTATTTAGTTATTTAGTTATTTAGTTATTTAGTTATTTAGTTATTTAGTTATTTAGTTATTTAGTTATTTAA
>CALUEK010000454.1:0-27446 GCA_944039245.1 Nebria salina | reverse complement strand
ACCTAAACTAAACTAACTAAACAAAACTAACTAAACTAAACTAAACTAACTAACTAACTAACTAAACTAACTAAACTAACTAAACTAACTAAACTAACTAAACTAACTAAACTAACTAAACTAACTAAACTAACTAAACTAACTAAACTAACTAAACTAACTAAACTAACTAAACTAACTAAACTAAACTAAACTAACTAAACTAACTAAACTAACTAAACTAACTAAACTAACTAAACTAACTAAACTAACTAAACTAACTAAACTAACTAAACTAACTAAACTAACTAAACTAACTAAACTAACTAAACTAACTAAACTAACTAAACTAACTAAACTAACTAAACTAACTAAACTAACTAAACTAACTAAACTAACTAAACTAACTAAACTAACTAAACTAACTAAACTAACTAAACTAACTAAACTAACTAAACTAACTAAACTAACTAAACTAACTAAACTAACTAAACTAACTAAACTAACTAAACTAACTAAACTAACTAAACTAGACTAAACTAACTAAACTAACTAAACTAACTAAACTAACTAAACTAACTAAACTAACTAAACTAACTAAACTAACTAAACTAACTAAACTAACTAAACTAACTAAACTAACTAAACTAACTAAACTAACTAAACTAACTAAACTAACTAAACTAACTAAACTAACTAAACTAACTAAACTAACTAAACTAACTAAACTAACTAAACTAACTAAACTAACTAAACTAACTAAACTAACTAAACTAACTAAACTAACTAAACAACTAACTAAACTAACTAAACTAACTAAACTAACTAAACTAACTAAACTAACTAAACTAACTAAACTAACTAAACTAACTAAACTAACTAAACTAACTAAACTAACTAAACTAACTAAACTAACTAACAACTAACTAAACTAACTAAAACTAACTAAACTAACTAAACTAACTAAACTAACTAAACTAACTAAACTAACTAAACTAACTAAACTAACTAAACTAACTAAACTAACTAAACTAACTAAACTAACTAAACTAACTAAACTAACTAAACTAACTAAACTAACTAAACTAACTAAACTAACTAAACTAACTAAACTAACTAAACTAACTAAACTAACTAAACTAACTAAACTAACTAAACTAACTAAACTAACTAAACTAACTAAACTAACTAAACTAACTAAACTAACTAAACTAACTAAACTAACTAAACTAACTAAACTAACTAAACTAACTAAACTAACTAAACTAACTAAACTAACTAAACTAACTAAACTAACTAAACTAACTAAACTAACTAAACTAACTAAACTAACTAAACTAACTAAACTAACTAAACTAACTAAACTAACTAAACTAACTAAACTAACTAAACTAACTAAACTAACTAAACTAACTAAACTAACTAAACTAACTAAACTAACTAAACTAACTAAACTAACTAAACTAACTAAACTAACTAAACTAACTAAACTAACTAAACTAACTAAACTAACTAAACTAACTAAACTAACTAAACTAACTAAACTAACTAAACTAACTAAACTAACTAAACTAACTAAACTAACTAAACTAACTAAACTAACTAAACTAACTAAACTAACTAAACTAACTAAACTAACTAAACTAACTAAACTAACTAAACTAACTAAACTAACTAAACTAACTAAACTAACTAAACTAACTAAACTAACTAAACTAACTAAACTAACTAAACTAACTAAACTAACTAAACTAACTAAACTAACTAAACTAACTAAACTAACTAAACTAACTAAACTAACTAAACTAACTAAACTAACTAAACTAACTAAACTAACTAAACTAACTAAACTAACTAAACTAACTAAACTAACTAAACTAACTAAACTAACTAAACTAACTAAACTAACTAAACTAACTAAACTAACTAAACTAACTAAACTAACTAAACTAACTAAACTAACTAAACTAACTAAACTAACTAAACTAACTAAACTAACTAAACTAACTAAACTAACTAAACTAACTAAACTAACTAAACTAACTAAACTAACTAAACTAACTAAACTAACTAAACTAACTAAACTAACTAAACTAACTAAACTAACTAAACTAACTAAACTAACTAAACTAACTAAACTAACTAAACTAACTAAACTAACTAAACTAACTAAACTAACTAAACTAACTAAACTAACTAAACTAACTAAACTAACTAAACTAACTAAACTAACTAAACTAACTAAACTAACTAAACTAACTAAACTAACTAAACTAACTAAACTAACTAAACTAACTAAACTAACTAAACTAACTAAACTAACTAAACTAACTAAACTAACTAAACTAACTAAACTAACTAAACTAACTAAACTAACTAAACTAACTAAACTAACTAAACTAACTAAACTAACTAAACTAACTAAACTAACTAAACTAACTAAACTAACTAAACTAACTAAACTAACTAAACTAACTAAACTAACTAAACTAACTAAACTAACTAAACTAACTGAACTAACTAAACTAACTAAACTAACTAAACTAACTAAACTAACTAAACTAACTAAACTAACTAAACTAACTAAACTAACTAAACTAACTAAACTAACTAAACTAACTAAACTAACTAAACTAACTAAACTAACTAAACTAACTAAACTAACTAAACTAACTAAACTAACTAAACTAACTAAACTAACTAAACTAACTAAACTAACTAAACTAACTAAACTAACTAAACTAACTAAACTAACTAAACTAACTAAACTAACTAAACTAACTAAACTAACTAAACTAACTAAACTAACTAAACTAACTAAACTAACTAAACTAACTAAACTAACTAAACTAACTAAACTAACTAAACTAACTAAACTAACTAAACTAACTAAACTAACTAAACTAACTAAACTAACTAAACTAACTAAACTAACTAAACTAACTAAACTAACTAAACTAACTAAACTAACTAATCTAACTAAACTAACTAAACTAACTAAACTAACTAAACTAACTAAACTAACTAAACTAACTAAACTAACTAAACTAACTAAACTAACTAAACTAACTAAACTAACTAAACTAACTAAACTAACTAAACTAACTAAACTAACTAAACTAACTAAACTAACTAAACTAACTAAACTAACTAAACTAACTAAACTAACTAAACTAACTAAACTAACTAAACTAACTAAACTAACTAAACTAACTAAACTAACTAAACTAACTAAACTAACTAAACTAACTAAACTAACTAAACTAACTAAACTAACTAAACTAACTAAACTAACTAAACTAACTAAACTAACTAAACTAACTAAACTAACTAAACTAACTAAACTAACTAAACTAACTAAACTAACTAAACTAACTAAACTAACTAAACTAACTAAACTAACTAAACTAACTAAACTAACTAAACTAACTAAACTAACTAAACTAACTAAACTAACTAAACTAACTAAACTAACTAAACTAACTAAACTAACTAAACTAACGAAACTAACTAAACTAACTAAACTAACTAAACTAACTAAACTAACTAAACTAACTAAACTAACTAAACTAACTAAACTAACTAAACTAACTAAACTAACTAAACTAACTAAACTAACTAAACTAACTAAACTAACTAAACTAACTAAACTAACTAAACTAACTAAACTAACTAAACTAACTAAACTAACTAAACTAACTAAACTAACTAAACTAACTAAACTAACTAAACTAACTAAACTAACTAAACTAACTAAACTAACTAAACTAACTAAACTAACTAAACTAACTAAACTAACTAAACTAACTAAACTAACTAAACTAACTAAACTAACTAAACTAACTAAACTAACTAAACTAACTAAACTAACTAAACTAACTAAACTAACTAAACTAACTAAACTAACTAAACTAACTAAACTAACTAAACTAACTAAACTAACTAAACTAACTAAACTAACTAAACTAACTAAACTAACTAAACTAACTAAACTAACTAAACTAACTAAACTAACTAAACTAACTAAACTAACTAAACTAACTAAACTAACTAAACTAACTAAACTAACTAAACTAACTAAACTAACTAAACTAACTAAACTAACTAAACTAACTAAACTAACTAAACTAACTAAACTAACTAAACTAACTAAACTAACTAAACTAACTAAACTAACTAAACTAACTAAACTAACTAAACTAACTAAACTAACTAAACTAACTAAACTAACTAAACTAACTAAACTAACTAAACTAACTAAACTAACTAAACTAACTAAACTAACTAAACTAACTAAACTAACTAAACTAACTAAACTAACTAAACTAACTAAACTAACTAAACTAACTAAACTAACTAAACTAACTAAACTAACTAAACTAACTAAACTAACTAAACTAACTAAACTAACTAAACTAACTAAACTAACTAAACTAACTAAACTAACTAAACTAACTAAACTAACTAAACTAACTAAACTAACTAAACTAACTAAACTAACTAAACTAACTAAACTAACTAAACTAACTAAACTAACTAAACTAACGAAAATAACTAAACTAACTAAACTAACTAAACTAACTAAACTAACTAAACTAACTAAACTAACTAAACTAACTAAACTAACTAAACTAACTAAACTAACTAAACTAACTAAACTAACTAAACTAACTAAACTAACTAAACTAACTAAACTAACTAAACTAACTAAACTAACTAAACTAACTAAACTAACTAAACTAACTAAACTAACTAAACTAACTAAACTAACTAAACTAACTAAACTAACTAAACTAACTAAACTAACTAAACTAACTAAACTAACTAAACTAACTAAACTAACTAAACTAACTAAACTAACTAAACTAACTAAACTAACTAAACTAACTAAACTAACTAAACTAACTAAACTAACTAAACTAACTAAACTAACTAAACTAACTAAACTAACTAAACTAACTAAACTAACTAAACTAACTAAACTAACTAAACTAACTAAACTAACTAAACTAACTAAACTAACTAAACTAACTAAACTAACTAAACTAACTAAACTAACTAAACTAACTAAACTAACTAAACTAACTAAACTAACTAAACTAACTAAACTAACTAAACTAACTAAACTAACTAAACTAACTAAACTAACTAAACTAACTAAACTAACTAAACTAACTAAACTAACTAAACTAACTAAACTAACTAAACTAACTAAACTAACTAAACTAACTAAACTAACTAAACTAACTAAACTAGCTAAACTAACTAAACTAACTAAACTAACTAAACTAACTAAACTAACTAAACTAACTAAACTAACTAAACTAACTAAACTAACTAAACTAACTAAACTAACTAAACTAACTAAACTAACTAAACTAACTAAACTAACTAAACTAACTAAACTAACTAAACTAACTAAACTAACTAAACTAACTAAACTAACTAAACTAACTAAACTAACTAAACTAACTAAACTAACTAAACTAACTAAACTAACTAAACTAACTAAACTAACTAAACTAACTAAACTAACTAAACTAACTAAACTAACTAAACTAACTAAACTAACTAAACTAACTAAACTAACTAAACTAACGAAACTAACTAAACTAACTAAACTAACTAAACTAACTAAACTAACTAAACTAACTAAACTAACTAAACTAACTAAACTAACTAAACTAACTAAACTAACTAAACTAACTAAACTAACTAAACTAACTAAACTAACTAAACTAACTAAACTAACTAAACTAACTAAACTAACTAAACTAACTAAACTAACTAAACTAACTAAACTAACTAAACTAACTAAACTAACTAAACTAACTAAACTAACTAAACTAACTAAACTAACTAAACTAACTAAACTAACTAAACTAACTAAACTAACTAAACTAACTAAACTAACTAAACTAACTAAACTAACTAAACTAACTAAACTAACTAAACTAACTAAACTAACTAAACTAACTAAACTAACTAAACTAACTAAACTAACTAAACTAGCTAAACTAACTAAACTAACTAAACTAACTAAACTAACTAAACTAACTAAACTAACTAAACTAACTAAACTAACTAAACTAACTAAACTAACTAAACTAACGAAACTAACTAAACTAACTAAACTAACTAAACTAACTAAACTAACTAAACTAACTAAACTAACTAAACTAACTAAACTAACTAAACTAACTAAACTAACTAAACTAACTAAACTAACTAGACTAACTAAACTAACTAAACTAACTAAACTAACTAAACTAACTAAACTAACTAAACTAACTAAACTAACTAAACTAACTAAACTAACTAAACTAACTAAACTAACTAAACTAACTAAACTAACTAAACTAACTAAACTAACTAAACTAACTAAACTAACTAAACTAACTAAACTAACTAAACTAACTAAACTAACTAAACTAACTAAACTAACTAAACTAACTAAACTAACTAAACTAACTAAACTAACTAAACTAACTAAACTAACTAAACTAACTAAACTAACTAAACTAACTAAACTAACTAAACTAACTAAACTAACTAAACTAACTAAACTAACTAAACTAACTAAACTAACTAAACTAACTAAACTAACTAAACTAACTAAACTAACTAAACTAACTAAACTAACTAAACTAACTAAACTAACTAAACTAACTAAACTAACTAAACTAACTAAACTAACTAAACTAACTAAACTAACTAAACTAACTAAACTAACTAAACTAACTAAACTAACTAAACTAACTAAACTAACTAAACTAACTAAACTAACTAAACTAACTAAACTAACTAAACTAACTAAACTAACTAAACTAACTAAACTAACTAAACTAACTAAACTAACTAAACTAACTAAACTAACTAAACTAACTAAACTAACTAAACTAACTAAACTAACTAAACTAACTAAACTAACTAAACTAACTAAACTAACTAAACTAACTAAACTAACTAAACTAACTAAACTAACTAAACTAACTAAACTAACTAAACTAACTAAACTAACTAAACTAACTAAACTAACTAAACTAACTAAACTAACTAAACTAACTAAACTAACTAAACTAACTAAACTAACTAAACTAACTAAACTAACTAAACTAACTAAACTAACTAAACTAACTAAACTAACTAAACTAACTAAACTAACTAAACTAACTAAACTAACTAAACTAACTAAACTAACTAAACTAACTAAACTAACTAAACTAACTAAACTAACTAAACTAACTAAACTAACTAAACTAACTAAACTAACTAAACTAACTAAACTAACTAAACTAACTAAACTAACTAAACTAACTAAACTAACTAAACTAACGAAACTAACTAAACTAACTAAACTAACTAAACTAACTAAACTAACTAAACTAACTAAACTAACTAAACTAACTAAACTAACTAAACTAACTAAACTAACTAAACTAACTAAACTAACTAAACTAACTAAACTAACTAAACTAACTAAACTAACTAAACTAACTAAACTAACTAAACTAACTAAACTAACTAAACTAACTAAACTAACTAAACTAACTAAACTAACTAAACTAACTAAACTAACTAAACTAACTAAACTAACTAAACTAACTAAACTAACTAAACTAACTAAACTAACTAAACTAACTAAACTAACTAAACTAACTAAACTAACTAAACTAACTAAACTAACTAAACTAACTAAACTAACTAAACTAACTAAACTAACTAAACTAACTAAACTAACTAAACTAACTAAACTAACTAAACTAACTAAACTAACTAAACTAACTAAACTAACTAAACTAACTAAACTAACTAAACTAACTAAACTAACTAAACTAACTAAACTAACTAAACTAACTAAACTAACTAAACTAACTAAACTAACTAAACTAACTAAACTAACTAAACTAACTAAACTAACTAAACTAACTAAACTAACTAAACTAACTAAACTAACTAAACTAACTAAACTAACTAAACTAACTAAACTAACTAAACTAACTAAACTAACTAAACTAACTAAACTAACTAAACTAACTAAACTAACTAAACTAACTAAACTAACTAAACTAACTAAACTAACTAAACTAACTAAACTAACTAAACTAACTAAACTAACTAAACTAACTAAACTAACTAAACTAACTAAACTAACTAAACTAGCTAAACTAAGTAAACTAACTAAACTAACTAAACTAACTAAACTAACTAAACTAACTAAACTAACTAAACTAACTAAACTAACTAAACTAACTAAACTAACTAAACTAACTAAACTAACTAAACTAACTAAACTAACTAAACTAACTAAACTAACTAAACTAACTAAACTAACTAAACTAACTAAACTAACTAAACTAACTAAACTAACTAAACTAACTAAACTAACTAAACTAACTAAACTAACTAAACTAACTAAACTAACTAAACTAACTAAACTAACTAAACTAACTAAACTAACTAAACTAACTAAACTAACTAAACTAACTAAACTAACTAAACTAACTAAACTAACTAAACTAACTAAACTAACTAAACTAACTAAACTAACTAAACTAACTAAACTAACTAAACTAACTAAACTAACTAAACTAACTAAACTAACTAAACTAACTAAACTAACTAAACTAACTAAACTAACTAAACTAACTAAACTAACTAAACTAACTAAACTAACTAAACTAACTAAACTAACTAAACTAACTAAACTAACTAAACTAACTAAACTAACTAAACTAACTAAACTAACTAAACTAACTAAACTAACTAAACTAACTAAACTAACTAAACTAACTAAACTAACTAAACTAACTAAACTAACTAAACTAACTAAACTAACTAAACTAACTAAACTAACTAAACTAACTAAACTAACTAAACTAACTAAACTAACTAAACTAACTAAACTAACTAAACTAACTAAACTAACTAAACTAACTAAACTAACTAAACTAACTAAACTAACTAAACTAACTAAACTAACTAAACTAACTAAACTAACTAAACTAACTAAACTAACTAAACTAACTAAACTAACTAAACTAACTAAACTAACTAAACTAACTAAACTAACTAAACTAACTAAACTAACTAAACTAACTAAACTAACTAAACTAACTAAACTAACTAAACTAACTAAACTAACTAAACTAACTAAACTAACTAAACTAACTAAACTAACTAAACTAACTAAACTAACTAAACTAACTAAAGTAACTAAACTAACTAAACTAACTAAACTAACTAAACTAACTAAACTAACTAAACTAACTAAACTAACTAAACTAACTAAACTAACTAAACTAACTAAACTAACTAAACTAACTAAACTAACTAAACTAACTAAACTAACTAAACTAACTAAACTAACTAAACTAACTAAACTAACTAAACTAACTAAACTAACTAAACTAACTAAACTAACTAAACTAACTAAACTAACTAAACTAACTAAACTAACTAAACTAACTAAACTAACTAAACTAACTAAACTAACTAAACTAACTAAACTAACTAAACTAACTAAACTAACTAAACTAACTAAACTAACTAAACTAACTAAACTAACTAAACTAACTAAACTAACTAAACTAACTAAACTAACTAAACTAACTAAACTAACTAAACTAACTAAACTAACTAAACTAACTAAACTAACTAAACTAACTAAACTAACTAAACTAACTAAACTAACTAAACTAACTAAACTAACTAAACTAACTAAACTAACTAAACTAACTAAACTAACTAAACTAACTAAACTAACTAAACTAACTAAACTAACTAAACTAACTAAACTAACTAAACTAACTAAACTAACTAAACTAACTAAACTAACTAAACTAACTAAACTAACTAAACTAACTAAACTAACTAAACTAACTAAACTAACTAAACTAACTAAACTAACTAATCTAACTAAACTAACTAAACTAACTAAACTAACTAAACTAACTAAACTAACTAAACTAACTAAACTAACTAAACTAACTAAACTAACTAAACTAACTAAACTAACTAAACTAACTAAACTAACTAAACTAACTAAACTAACTAAACTAACTAAACTAACTAAACTAACTAAACTAACTAAACTAACTAAACTAACTAAACTAACTAAACTAACTAAACTAACTAAACTAACTAAACTAACTAAACTAACTAAACTAACTAAACTAACTAAACTAACTAAACTAACTAAACTAACTAAACTAACTAAACTAACTAAACTAACTAAACTAACTAAACTAACTAAACTAACTAAACTAACTAAACTAACTAAACTAACTAAACTAACTAAACTAACTAAACTAACTAAACTAACTAAACTAACTAAACTAACTAAACTAACTAAACTAACTAAACTAACTAAACTAACTAAACTAACTAAACTAACTAAACTAACTAAACTAACTAAACTAACTAAACTAACTAAACTAACTAAACTAACTAAACTAAAGTTAGTTTAGTTAGTTTAGTTAGTTTAGTTAGTTTAGTTAGTTTAGTTAGTTTAGTTAGTTTAGTTAGTTTAGTTAGTTTAGTTAGTTTAGTTAGTTTAGTTAGTTTAGTTAGTTTAGTTAGTTTAGTTAGTTTAGTTAGTTTAGTTAGTTTAGTTAGTTTAGTTAGTTTAGTTAGTTTAGTTAGTTTAGTTAGTTTAGTTAGTTTAGTTAGTTTAGTTAGTTTAGTTAGTTTAGTTAGTTTAGTTAGTTTAGTTAGTTTAGTTAGTTTAGTTAGTTTAGTTAGTTTAGTTAGTTTAGTTAGTTTAGTTAGTTTAGTTAGTTTAGTTAGTTTAGTTAGTTTAGTTAGTTTAGTTAGTTTAGTTAGTTTAGTTAGTTTAGTTAGTTTAGTTAGTTTAGTTAGTTTAGTTAGTTTAGTTAGTTTAGTTAGTTTAGTTAGTTTAGTTAGTTTAGCTAGTTTAGTTAGTTTAGTTAGTTTAGTTAGTTTAGTTAGTTTAGTTAGTTTAGTTAGTTTAGTTAGTTTAGTTAGTTTAGTTAGTTTAGTTAGTTTAGTTAGTTTAGTTAGTTTAGTTAGTTTAGTTAGTTTAGTTAGTTTAGTTAGTTTAGTTAGTTTAGTTAGTTTAGTTAGTTTAGTTAGTTTAGTTAGTTTAGTTAGTTTAGTTAGTTTAGTTAGTTTAGTTAGTTTAGTTAGTTTAGTTAGTTTAGTTAGTTTAGTTAGTTTAGTTAGTTTAGTTAGTTTAGTTAGTTTAGTTAGTTTAGTTAGTTTAGTTAGTTTAGTTAGTTTAGTTAGTTCAGTTAGTTTAGTTAGTTTAGTTAGTTTAGTTAGTTTAGTTAGTTTAGTTAGTTTAGTTAGTTTAGTTAGTTTAGTTAGTTTAGTTAGTTTAGTTAGTTTAGTTAGTTTAGTTAGTTTAGTTAGTTTAGTTAGTTTAGTTAGTTTAGTTAGTTTAGTTAGTTTAGTTAGTTTAGTTTAGTTAAATTTGGTCATATTAAAATCCAACTTAAACCTCAAAAATAAATACACCATCAAGAACAACAACGAACTAATAACAGAAACACAACAAATAAAAATAACACCAAAAACGAAGATTATATCCTTTGACATAACTAATCTATACACTAACGTTCCAATTAAGGACACGTTAAATATAATAGAAGCTACACTTCATAAAAATGGATACGAAGACTCATACCTAAAACAAGTCATCGATATACTAAAAACAATATTACACCAAAATTACTTCAAATTCAACAACCAATATTACCAACAAAACGACGGCCTAGCCATGGGAAGTCCACTATCAGGCATATTATCCGAAATATTCCTACAGAACATGGAGGATGAATTAATGCACAGCATAAAAAACCAATTTAAAATTAAAAAATGGGTAAGATACGTTGATGATATCTTATGCATAACAGAACATGATAATATAAACGACATCTTGACATATATAAACAACGTACACCCTAAAATAAAATTTACCCTTGAAGAAGAAAATAATAACAAAATAAATTACCTGGACATAACCATAATAAAATCTAATAACAGATTAACCTACAATATATACCGAAAACCCACCACAACAGACAATATAATCCACGCGCAATCCGAACACCCGAAACAACACAAATTGGCAGCTTTAAGAAGCTTAATACACCGACTAGAAACCATACCGCTAAACAAAACAAACTATAAACAAGAACTTAATACCATTTACCAAATAGCAACCAGCAATGGTTATAACCGAAACACAGTTAATAAAATACATAACAACATAAAAAACAAACTAAAACAACCTCATAAACCAGAAAATAAAGACGAAAACAAAACTTGGACAACCTTCACTTACATAGGAAAACTAACACACTACTTAACAAAATTATTTAAAAACCAAAACATAAAAATAGCCTATAAAACATCCAACAGTCTAAAAAACCAATTAAAATCAAGCATTGAAAACAAAAACTTATACGACCAAAGCGGAGTTTACACACTCGAGTGCAAAACATGCAACCAAAAATACATAGGACAAACTGGAAGAAAATTTAAAGATCGATATAAGGAACACATAAACTCATTTAAAAATCTCAAAACCGACTCCAATTACGCAACACATCTCTTCAACAACAACCATATAGGAGGGAACATAGAAGAAACAATGAAAATCATTAAACAACATAATAAAAGCAATAGATTAAACATAATGGAAAATTTAGAAATATATAAAGAAAAATTAAACAACAAAATCATCAACGTCCAAACTAACAGTATATCAGACTCCCTGTTCCAAGCCATTACACAAATTCCCAGAAATAAATCCCAACCACCACTATATAAGCACAACTAATTTATCATAACCTTGTCATTCGATAATGATCTAGCGATCGAAACAAATAGAAGCCAAAAAGGGAAATCAAACTCCAAAATATTAATTATCTAATTATGGACTTCGGACAAAATATAAACACATTTAACTCGGCCATAACGGCAAACATAATAAATAAATACTACCGATCAAAACTGAAAATCAGCAAATTAAATGCGAACATATGGTTTAATAAGCACTGTGTAAAACTTAAGCTCATACCAAATTACGCAAAAATCAAAATAAAAAATCAAACAAAAACAGCTCAAGCCATACAAAACCAAGCTCAAAAGATATGGATAAAAAAAGAAATCCAAAGACAATACCAACAAAAACAGCACCAGAATAAAAACCTATATAAACTACACCTTAAAATAGTGAATCAATATAACGTCTACACATGGTTAAATTTAGAAGATATTATTAAAGAAAAAATACACAAACAAATGCTAATAAAATACAAAACATTAAATAAAAAACTTGATAGACTAAAAACAACACAAATAAACAACCATATAAAACTTGATACCATAATAAAATTTTACAACAGAATAGAAAACTTAACATCTACCACATTCACCAACGAAGAAATTGAACTGTTAAACAAAGGATTAAAACATAACATACCTAACAATAAAAAACAAAACATAGAGAATTTAATAATAGACAGTGAAGAAGCAATACAAAAATTACCAGAACAAATACAAGAAAGAACACGCCATTTAGCAGCTATACAAATTGAAAAAATAATAAAACACGAAGCAAACAATAACCGAAATGAAAAATTAAACAACCAGAAAATATTACTAAAATCAATAAACACTAAACTCACAAATAATAACGCGATAATTACAAAAGCTGATAAAGGTAACACAATAGTCATAATAAACAAAGATGATTACATCAAGAAAACTGAAGAATTCATAAACAAAAACAACTGCACAAAACTAAAAACAGATCCAACTAATAAATATCAAATATTACTCAAACAAACAATCAAAAATTCACCACTCATAATAGACAAGAATAAAATATACTCACAAACTAATATGAACCCTCAGGCACCAATACTAAAAGCATTACCTAAAATACATAAACCAGAAATTCCAATACGACCACTTATAAACTTCAAAACAGCACCAACGTACAAAATATCCAAAACCATGGCCCACATATTAAAATCCAACTTAAACCTCAAAAATAAATACACCATCAAGAACAACAACGAACTAATAACAGAAACACAACAAATAAAAATAACACCAAAAACGAAGATTATATCCTTTGACATAACTAATCTATACACTAACGTTCCAATTAAGGACACGTTAAATATAATAGAAGCTACACTTCATAAAAATGGATACGAAGACTCATACCTAAAACAAGTCATCGATATACTAAAAACAATATTACACCAAAATTACTTCAAATTCAACAACCAATATTACCAACAAAACGACGGCCTAGCCATGGGAAGTCCACTATCAGGCATATTATCCGAAATATTCCTACAGAACATGGAGGATGAATTAATGCACAGCATAAAAAACCAATTTAAAATTAAAAAATGGGTAAGATACGTTGATGATATCTTATGCATAACAGAACATGATAATATAAACGACATCTTGACATATATAAACAACGTACACCCTAAAATAAAATTTACCCTTGAAGAAGAAAATAATAACAAAATAAATTACCTGGACATAACCATAATAAAATCTAATAACAGATTAACCTACAATATATACCGAAAACCCACCACAACAGACAATATAATCCACGCGCAATCCGAACACCCGAAACAACACAAATTGGCAGCTTTAAGAAGCTTAATACACCGACTAGAAACCATACCGCTAAACAAAACAAACTATAAACAAGAACTTAATACCATTTACCAAATAGCAACCAGCAATGGTTATAACCGAAACACAGTTAATAAAATACATAACAACATAAAAAACAAACTAAAACAACCTCATAAACCAAAAAATAAAGACGAAAACAAAACTTGGACAACCTTCACTTACATAGGAAAACTAACACACTACTTAACAAAATTATTTAAAAACCAAAACATAAAAATAGCCTATAAAACATCCAACAGTCTAAAAAACCAATTAAAATCAAGCATTGAAAACAAAAACTTATACGACCAAAGCGGAGTTTACACACTCGAGTGCAAAACATGCAACCAAAAATACATAGGACAAACTGGAAGAAAATTTAAAGATCGATATAAGGAACACATAAACTCATTTAAAAATCTCAAAACCGACTCCAATTACGCAACACATCTCTTCAACAACAACCATATAGGAGGGAACATAGAAGAAACAATGAAAATCATTAAACAACATAATAAAAGCAATAGATTAAACATAATGGAAAATTTAGAAATATATAAAGAAAAATTAAACAACAAAATCATCAACGTCCAAACTAACAGTATATCAGACTCCCTGTTCCAAGCCATTACACAAATTCCCAGAAATAAATCCCAACCACCACTATATAAGCACAACTAATTTATCATAACCTTGTCATTCGATAATGATCTAGCGATCGAAACGCGTCGTGACCAAATTTAAAAACAAATAGAAGCCAAAAAGGGAAATCAAACTCCAAAATATTAATTATCTAATTATGGACTTCGGACAAAATATAAACAAATTAAACTAACTAAACTAACTAAACTAACTAAACTAACTAAACTAACTAAACTAACTAAACTAACTAAACTAACTAAACTAACTAAACTAACTAAACTAACTAAACTAACTAAACTAACTAAACTAACTAAACTAACTAAACTAACTAAACTAACTAAACTAACTAAACTAACTAAACTAACTAAACTAACTAAACTAACTAAACTAACTAAACTAACTAAACTAACTAAACTAACTAAACTAACTAAACTAACTAAACTAACTAAACTAACTAAACTAACTAAACTAACTAAACTAACTAAACTAACTAAACTAACTAAACTAACTAAACTAACTAAACTAACTAAACTAACTAAACTAACTAAACTAACTAAACTAACTAAACTAACTAAACTAACTAAACTAACTAAACTAACTAAACTAACTAAACTAACTAAACTAACTAAACTAACTAAACTAACTAAACTAACTAAACTAACTAAACTAACTAAACTAACTAAACTAACTAAACTAACTAAACTAACTAAACTAACTAAACTAACTAAACTAACTAAACTAACTAAACTAACTAAACTAACTAAACTAACTAAACTAACTAAACTAACTAAACTAACTAAACTAACTAAACTAACTAAACTAACTAAACTAACTAAACTAACTAAACTAACTAAACTAACTAAACTAACTAAACTAACTAAACTAACTAAACTAACTAAACTAACTAAACTAACTAAACTAACTAAACTAACTAAACTAACTAAACTAACTAAACTAACTAAACTAACTAAACTAACTAAACTAACTAAACTAACTAAACTAACTAAACTAACTAAACTAACTAAACTAACTAAACTAACTAAACTAACTAAACTAACTAAACTAACTAAACTAACTAAACTAACTAAACTAACTAAACTAACTAAACTAACTAAACTAACTAAACTAACTAAACTAACTAAACTAACTAAACTAACTAAACTAACTAAACTAACTAAACTAACTAAACTAACTAAACTAACTAAACTAACTAAACTAACTAAACTAACTAAACTAACTAAACTAACTAAACTAACTAAACTAACTAAACTAACTAAACTAACTAAACTAACTAAACTAACTAAACTAACTAAACTAACTAAACTAACTAAACTAACTAAACTAACTAAACTAACTAAACTAACTAAACTAACTAAACTAACTAAACTAACTAAACTAACTAAACTAACTAAACTAACTAAACTAACTAAACTAACTAAACTAACTAAACTAACTAAACTAACTAAACTAACTAAACTAACTAAACTAACTAAACTAACTAAACTAACTAAACTAACTAAACTAACTAAACTAACTAAACTAACTAAACTAACTAAACTAACTAAACTAACTAAACTAACTAAACTAACTAAACTAACTAAACTAACTAAACTAACTAAACTAACTAAACTAACTAAACTAACTAAACTAACTAAACTAACTAAACTAACTAAACTAACTAAACTAACTAAACTAACTAAACTAACTAAACTAACTAAACTAACTAAACTAACTAAACTAACTAAACTAACTAAACTAACTAAACTAACTAAACTAACTAAACTAACTAAACTAACTAAACTAACTAAACTAACTAAACTAACTAAACTAACTAAACTAACTAAACTAACTAAACTAACTAAACTAACTAAACTAACTAAACTAACTAAACTAACTAAACTAACTAAACTAACTAAACTAACTAAACTAACTAAACTAACTAAACTAACTAAACTAACTAAACTAACTAAACTAACTAAACTAACTAAACTAACTAAACTAACTAAACTAACTAAACTAACTAAACTAACTAAACTAACTAAACTAACTAAACTAACTAAACTAACTAAACTAACTAAACTAACTAAACTAACTAAACTAACTAAACTAACTAAACTAACTAAACTAACTAAACTAACTAAACTAACTAAACTAACTAAACTAACTAAACTAACTAAACTAACTAAACTAACTAAACTAACTAAACTAACTAAACTAACTAAACTAACTAAACTAACTAAACTAACTAAACTAACTAAACTAACTAAACTAACTAAACTAACTAAACTAACTAAACTAACTAAACTAACTAAACTAACTAAACTAACTAAACTAACTAAACTAACTAAACTAACTAAACTAACTAAACTAACTAAACTAACTAAACTAACTAAACTAACTAAACTAACTAAACTAACTAAACTAACTAAACTAACTAAACTAACTAAACTAACTAAACTAACTAAACTAACTAAACTAACTAAACTAACTAAACTAACTAAACTAACTAAACTAACTAAACTAACTAAACTAACTAAACTAACTAAACTAACTAAACTAACTAAACTAACTAAACTAACTAAACTAACTAAACTAACTAAACTAACTAAACTAACTAAACTAACTAAACTAACTAAACTAACTAAACTAACTAAACTAACTAAACTAACTAAACTAACTAAACTAACTAAACTAACTAAACTAACTAAACTAACTAAACTAACTAAACTAACTAAACTAACTAAACTAACTAAACTAACTAAACTAACTAAACTAACTAAACTAACTAAACTAACTAAACTAACTAAACTAACTAAACTAACTAAACTAACTAAACTAACTAAACTAACTAAACTAACTAAACTAACTAAACTAACTAAACTAACTAAACTAACTAAACTAACTAAACTAACTAAACTAACTAAACTAACTAAACTAACTAAACTAACTAAACTAACTAAACTAACTAAACTAACTAAACTAACTAAACTAACTAAACTAACTAAACTAACTAAACTAACTAAACTAACTAAACTAACTAAACTAACTAAACTAACTAAACTAACTAAACTAACTAAACTAACTAAACTAACTAAACTAACTAAACTAACTAAACTAACTAAACTAACTAAACTAACTAAACTAACTAAACTAACTAAACTAACTAAACTAACTAAACTAACTAAACTAACTAAACTAACTAAACTAACTAAACTAACTAAACTAACTAAACTAACTAAACTAACTAAACTAACTAAACTAACTAAACTAACTAAACTAACTAAACTAACTAAACTAACTAAACTAACTAAACTAACTAAACTAACTAAACTAACTAAACTAACTAAACTAACTAAACTAACTAAACTAACTAAACTAACTAAACTAACTAAACTAACTAAACTAACTAAACTAACTAAACTAACTAAACTAACTAAACTAACTAAACTAACTAAACTAACTAAACTAACTAAACTAACTAAACTAACTAAACTAACTAAACTAACTAAACTAACTAAACTAACTAAACTAACTAAACTAACTAAACTAACTAAACTAACTAAACTAACTAAACTAACTAAACTAACTAAACTAACTAAACTAACTAAACTAACTAAACTAACTAAACTAACTAAACTAACTAAACTAACTAAACTAACTAAACTAACTAAACTAACTAAACTAACTAAACTAACTAAACTAACTAAACTAACTAAACTAACTAAACTAACTAAACTAACTAAACTAACTAAACTAACTAAACTAACTAAACTAACTAAACTAACTAAACTAACTAAACTAACTAAACTAACTAAACTAACTAAACTAACTAAACTAACTAAACTAACTAAACTAACTAAACTAACTAAACTAACTAAACTAACTAAACTAACTAAACTAACTAAACTAACTAAACTAACTAAACTAACTAAACTAACTAAACTAACTAAACTAACTAAACTAACTAAACTAACTAAACTAACTAAACTAACTAAACTAACTAAACTAACTAAACTAACTAAACTAACTAAACTAACTAAACTAACTAAACTAACTAAACTAACTAAACTAACTAAACTAACTAAACTAACTAAACTAACTAAACTAACTAAACTAACTAAACTAACTAAACTAACTAAACTAACTAAACTAACTAAACTAACTAAACTAACTAAACTAACTAAACTAACTAAACTAACTAAACTAACTAAACTAACTAAACTAACTAAACTAACTAAACTAACTAAACTAACTAAACTAACTAAACTAACTAAACTAACTAAACTAACTAAACTAACTAAACTAACTAAACTAACTAAACTAACTAAACTAACTAAACTAACTAAACTAACTAAACTAACTAAACTAACTAAACTAACTAAACTAACTAAACTAACTAAACTAACTAAACTAACTAAACTAACTAAACTAACTAAACTAACTAAACTAACTAAACTAACTAAACTAACTAAACTAACTAAACTAACTAAACTAACTAAACTAACGAAACTAACTAAACTAACTAAACTAACTAAACTAACTAAACTAACTAAACTAACTAAACTAACTAAACTAACTAAACTAACTAAACTAACTAAACTAACTAAACTAACTAAACTAACTAAACTAACTAAACTAACTAAACTAACTAAACTAACTAAACTAACTAAACTAACTAAACTAACTAAACTAACTAAACTAACTAAACTAACTAAACTAACTAAACTAACTAAACTAACTAAACTAACTAAACTAACTAAACTAACTAAACTAACTAAACTAACTAAACTAACTAAACTAACTAAACTAACTAAACTAACTAAACTAACTAAACTAACTAAACTAACTAAACTAACTAAACTAACTAAACTAACTAAACTAACTAAACTAACTAAACTAACTAAACTAACTAAACTAACTAAACTAACTAAACTAACTAAACTAACTAAACTAACTAAACTAACTAAACTAACTAAACTAACTAAACTAACTAAACTAACTAAACTAACTAAACTAACTAAACTAACTAAACTAACTAAACTAACTAAACTAACTAAACTAACTAAACTAACTAAACTAACTAAACTAACTAAACTAACTAAACTAACTAAACTAACTAAACTAACTAAACTAAGTAAACTAACTAAACTAACTAAACTAACTAAACTAACTAAACTAACTAAACTAACTAAACTAACTAAACTAACTAAACTAACTAAACTAACTAAACTAACTAAACTAACTAAACTAACTAAACTAACTAAACTAACTAAACTAACTAAACTAACTAAACTAACTAAACTAACTAAACTAACTAAACTAACTAAACTAACTAAACTAACTAAACTAACTAAACTAACTAAACTAACTAAACTAACTAAACTAACTAAACTAACTAAACTAACTAAACTAACTAAACTAACTAAACTAACTAAACTAACTAAACTAACTAAACTAACTAAACTAACTAAACTAACTAAACTAACTAAACTAACTAAACTAACTAAACTAACTAAACTAACTAAACTAACTAAACTAACTAAACTAACTAAACTAACTAAACTAACTAAACTAACTAAACTAACTAAACTAACTAAACTAACTAAACTAACTAAACTAACTAAACTAACTAAACTAACTAAACTAACTAAACTAACTAAACTAACTAAACTAACTAAACTAACTAAACTAACTAAACTAACTAAACTAACTAAACTAACTAAACTAACTAAACTAACTAAACTAACTAAACTAACTAAACTAACTAAACTAACTAAACTAACTAAACTAACTAAACTAACTAAACTAACTAAACTAACTAAACTAACTAAACTAACTAAACTAACTAAACTAACTAAACTAACTAAACTAACTAAACTAACTAAACTAACTAAACTAACTAAACTAACTAAACTAACTAAACTAACTAAACTAACTAAACTAACTAAACTAACTAAACTAACTAAACTAACTATACTAACTAAACTAACTAAACTAACTAAACTAACTAAACTAACTAAACTAACTAAACTAACTAAACTAACTAAACTAACTAAACTAACTAAACTAACTAAACTAACTAAACTAACTAAACTAACTAAACTAACTAAACTAACTAAACTAACTAAACTAACTAAACTAACTAAACTAACTAAACTAACTAAACTAACTAAACTAACTAAACTAACTAAACTAACTAAACTAACTAAACTAACTAAACTAACTAAACTAACTAAACTAACTAAACTAACTAAACTAACTAAACTAACTAAACTAACTAAACTAACTAAACTAACTAAACTAACTAAACTAACTAAACTAACTAAACTAACTAAACTAACTAAACTAACTAAACTAACTAAACTAACTAAACTAACTAAACTAACTAAACTAACTAAACTAACTAAACTAACTAAACTAACTAAACTAACTAAACTAACTAAACTAACTAAACTAACTAAACTAACTAAACTAACTAAACTAACTAAACTAACTAAACTAACTAAACTAACTAAACTAACTAAACTAACTAAACTAACTAAACTAACTAAACTAACTAAACTAACTAAACTAACTAAACTAACTAAACTAACTAAACTAACTAAACTAACTAAACTAACTAAACTAACTAAACTAACTAAACTAACTAAACTAACTAAACTAACTAAACTAACTAAACTAACTAAACTAACTAAACTAACTAAACTAACTAAACTAACTAAACTAACTAAACTAACTAAACTAACTAAACTAACTAAACTAACTAAACTAACTAAACTAACTAAACTAACTAAACTAACTAAACTAACTAAACTAACTAAACTAACTAAACTAACTAAACTAACTAAACTAACTAAACTAACTAAACTAACTAAACTAACTAAACTAACTAAACTAACTAAACTAACTAAACTAACTAAACTAACTAAACTAACTAAACTAACTAAACTAACTAAACTAACTAAACTAACTAAACTAACTAAACTAACTAAACTAACTAAACTAACTAAACTAACTAAACTAACTAAACTAACTAAACTAACTAAACTAACTAAACTAACTAAACTAACTAAACTAACTAAACTAACTAAACTAACTAAACTAACTAAACTAACTAAACTAACTAAACTAACTAAACTAACTAAACTAACTAAACTAACTAAACTAACTAAACTAACTAAACTAACTAAACTAACTAAACTAACTAAACTAACTAAACTAACTAAACTAACTAAACTAACTAAACTAACTAAACTAACTAAACTAACTAAACTAACTAAACTAACTAAACTAACTAAACTAACTAAACTAACTAAACTAACTAAACTAACTAAACTAACTAAACTAACTAAACTAACTAAACTAACTAAACTAACTAAACTAACTAAACTAACTAAACTAACTAAACTAACTAAACTAACTAAACTAACTAAACTAACTAAACTAACTAAACTAACTAAACTAACTAAACTAACTAAACTAACTAAACTAACTAAACTAACTAAACTAACTAAACTAACTAAACTAACTAAACTAACTAAACTAACTAAACTAACTAAACTAACTAAACTAACTAAACTAACTAAACTAACTAAACTAACTAAACTAACTAAACTAACTAAACTAACTAAACTAACTAAACTAACTAAACTAACTAAACTAACTAAACTAACTAAACTAACTAAACTAACTAAACTAACTAAACTAACTAAACTAACTAAACTAACTAAACTAACTAAACTAACTAAACTAACTAATCTAACTAAACTAACTAAACTAACTAAACTAACTAAACTAACTAAACTAACTAAACTAACTAAACTAACTAAACTAACTAAACTAACTAAACTAACTAAACTAACTAAACTAACTAAACTAACTAAACTAACTAAACTAACTAAACTAACTAAACTAACTAAACTAACTAAACTAACTAAACTAACTAAACTAACTAAACTAACTAAACTAACTAAACTAACTAAACTAACTAAACTAACTAAACTAACTAAACTAACTAAACTAGCTAAACTAACTAAACTAACTAAACTAACTAAACTAACTAAACTAACTAAACTAACTAAACTAACTAAACTAACTAAACTAACTAAACTAACTAAACTAACTAAACTAACTAAACTAACTAAACTAACTAAACTAACTAAACTAACTAAACTAACTAAACTAACTAAACTAACTAAACTAACTAAACTAACTAAACTAACTAAACTAACTAAACTAACTAAACTAACTAAACTAACTAAACTAACTAAACTAACTAAACTAACTAAACTAACTAAACTAACTAAACTAACTAAACTAACTAAACTAACTAAACTAACTAAACTAACTAAACTAACTAAACTAACTAAACTAACTAAACTAACTAAACTAACTAAACTAACTAAACTAACTAAACTAACTAAACTAACTAAACTAACTAAACTAACTAAACTAACTAAACTAACTAAACTAACTAAACTAACTAAACTAACTAAACTAACTAAACTAACTAAACTAACTAAACTAACTAAACTAACTAAACTAACTAAACTAACTAAACTAACTAAACTAACTAAACTAACTAAACTAACTAAACTAACTAAACTAACTAAACTAACTAAACTAACTAAACTAACTAAACTAACTAAACTAACTAAACTAACTAAACTAACTAAACTAACTAAACTAACTAAACTAACTAAACTAACTAAACTAACTAAACTAACTAAACTAACTAAACTAACTAAACTAACTAAACTAACTAAACTAACTAAACTAACTAAACTAACTAAACTAACTAAACTAACTAAACTAACTAAACTAACTAAACTAACTAAACTAACTAAACTAACTAAACTAACTAAACTAACTAAACTAACTAAACTAACTAAACTAACTAAACTAACTAAACTAACTAAACTAACTAAACTAACTAAACTAACTAAACTAACTAAACTAACTAAACTAACTAAACTAACTAAACTAACTAAACTAACTAAACTAACTAAACTAACTAAACTAACTAAACTAACTAAACTAACTAAACTAACTAAACTAACTAAACTAACTAAACTAACTAAACTAACTAAACTAACTAAACTAACTAAACTAACTAAACTAACTAAACTAACTAAACTAACTAAACTAACTAAACTAACTAAACTAACTAAACTAACTAAACTAACTAAACTAACTAAACTAACTAAACTAACTAAACTAACTAAACTAACTAAACTAACTAAACTAACTAAACTAACTAAACTAACTAAACTAACTAAACTAACTAAACTAACTAAACTAACTAAACTAACTAAACTAACTAAACTAACTAAACTAACTAAACTAACTAAACTAACTAAACTAACTAAACTAACTAAACTAACTAAACTAACTAAACTAACTAAACTAACTAAACTAACTAAACTAACTAAACTAACTAAACTAACTAAACTAACTAAACTAACTAAACTAACTAAACTAACTAAACTAACTAAACTAACTAAACTAACTAAACTAACTAAACTAACTAAACTAACTAAACTAACTAAACTAACTAAACTAACTAAACTAACTAAACTAACTAAACTAACTAAACTAACTAAACTAACTAAACTAACTAAACTAACTAAACTAACTAAACTAACTAAACTAACTAAACTAACTAAACTAACTAAACTAACTAAACTAACTAAACTAACTAAACTAACTAAACTAACTAAACTAACTAAACTAACTAAACTAACTAAACTAACTAAACTAACTAAACTAACTAAACTAACTAAACTAACTAAACTAACTAAACTAACTAAACTAACTAAACTAACTAAACTAACTAAACTAACTAAACTAACTAAACTAACTAAACTAACTAAACTAACTAAACTAACTAAACTAACTAAACTAACTAAACTAACTAAACTAACTAAACTAACTAAACTAACTAAACTAACTAAACTAACTAAACTAACTAAACTAACTAAACTAACTAAACTAACTAAACTAACTAAACTAACTAAACTAACTAAACTAACTAAACTAACTAAACTAACTAAACTAACTAAACTAACTAAACTAACTAAACTAACTAAACTAACTAAACTAACTAAACTAACTAAACTAACTAAACTAACTAAACTAACTAAACTAACTAAACTAACTAAACTAACTAAACTAACTAAACTAACTAAACTAACTAAACTAACTAAACTAACTAAACTAACTAAACTAACTAAACTAACTAAACTAACTAAACTAACTAAACTAACTAAACTAACTAAACTAACTAAACTAACTAAACTAACTAAACTAACTAAACTAACTAAACTAACTAAACTAACTAAACTAACTAAACTAACTAAACTAACTAAACTAACTAAACTAACTAAACTAACTAAACTAACTAAACTAACTAAACTAACTAAACTAACTAAACTAACTAAACTAACTAAACTAACTAAACTAACTAAACTAACTAAACTAACTAAACTAACTAAACTAACTAAACTAACTAAACTAACTAAACTAACTAAACTAACTAAACTAACTAAACTAACTAAACTAACTAAACTAACTAAACTAACTAAACTAACTAAACTAACTAAACTAACTAAACTAACTAAACTAACTAAACTAACTAAACTAACTAAACTAACTAAACTAACTAAACTAACTAAACTAACTAAACTAACTAAACTAACTAAACTAACTAAACTAACTAAACTAACTAAACTAACTAAACTAACTAAACTAACTAAACTAACTAAACTAACTAAACTAACTAAACTAACTAAACTAACTAAACTAACTAAACTAACTAAACTAACTAAACTAACTAAACTAACTAAACTAACTAAACTAACTAAACTAACTAAACTAACTAAACTAACTAAACTAACTAAACTAACTAAACTAACTAAACTAACTAAACTAACTGAACTAACTAAACTAACTAAACTAACTAAACTAACTAAACTAACTAAACTAACTAAACTAACTAAACTAACTAAACTAACTAAACTAACTAAACTAACTAAACTAACTAAACTAACTAAACTAACTAAACTAACTAAACTAACTAAACTAACTAAACTAACTAAACTAACTAGACTAACTAAACTAACTAAACTAACTAAACTAACTAAACTAACTAAACTAACTAAACTAACTAAACTAACTAAACTAACTAAACTAACTAAACTAACTAAACTAACTAAACTAACTAAACTAACTAAACTAACTAAACTAACTAAACTAACTAAACTAACTAAACTAACTAAACTAACTAAACTAACTAAACTAACTAAACTAACTAAACTAACTAAACTAACTAAACTAACTAAACTAACTAAACTAACTAAACTAACTAAACTAACTAAACTAACTAAACTAACTAAACTAACTAAACTAACTAAACTAACTAAACTAACTAAACTAACTAAACTAACTAAACTAACTAAACTAACTAAACTAACTAAACTAACTAAACTAACTAAACTAACTAAACTAACTAAACTAACTAAACTAACTAAACTAACTAAACTAACTAAACTAACTAACTAACTAAACTAACTAAACTAACTAAACTAACTAAACTAACTAAACTAACTAAACTAACTAAACTAACTAAACTAACTAAACTAACTAAACTAACTAAACTAACTAAACTAACTAAACTAACTAAACTAACTAAACTAACTAAACTAACTAAACTAACTAAACTAACTAAACTAACTAAACTAACTAAACTAACTAAACTAACTAAACTAACTAAACTAACTAAACTAACTAAACTAACTAAACTAACTAAACTAACTAAACTAACTAAACTAACTAAACTAACTAAACTAACTAAACTAACTAAACTAACTAAACTAACTAAACTAACTAAACTAACTAAACTAACTAAACTAACTAAACTAACTAAACTAACTAAACTAACTAAACTAACTAAACTAACTAAACTAACTAAACTAACTAAACTAACTAAACTAACTAAACTAACTAAACTAACTAAACTAACTAAACTAACTAAACTAACTAAACTAACTAAACTAACTAAACTAACTAAACTAACTAAACTAACTAACTAAACTAACTAAACTAACTAAACTAACTAAACTAACTAAACTAACTAAACTAACCTAGTT
>CALUEK010000453.1:0-27791 GCA_944039245.1 Nebria salina | reverse complement strand
AAACTAACTAAACTAACTAAACTAACTAAACTAACTAAACTAACTAAACTAACTAAACTAACTAAACTAACTAAACTAACTAAACTAACTAAACTAACTAAACTAACTAAACTAACTAAACTAACTAAACTAACTAAACTAACTAAACTAACTAAACTAACTAAACTAACTAAACTAACTAAACTAACTAAACTAACTAAACTAACTAAACTAACTAAACTAACTAAACTAACTAAACTAACTAAACTAACTAAACTAACTAAACTAACTAAACTAACTAAACTAACTAAACTAACTAAACTAACTAAACTAACTAAACTAACTAAACTAACTAAACTAACTAAACTAACTAAACTAACTAAACTAACTAAACTAACTAAACTAACTAAACTAACTAAACTAACTAAACTAACTAAACTAACTAAACTAACTAAACTAACTAAACTAACTAAACTAACTAAACTAACTAAACTAACTAAACTAACTAAACTAACTAAACTAACTAAACTAACTAAACTAACTAAACTAACTAAACTAACTAAACTAACTAAACTAACTAAACTAACTAAACTAACTAAACTAACTAAACTAACTAAACTAACTAAACTAACTAAACTAACTAAACTAACTAAACTAACTAAACTAACTAAACTAACTAAACTAACTAAACTAACTAAACTAACTAAACTAACTAAACTAACTAAACTAACTAAACTAACTAAACTAACTAAACTAACTAAACTAACTAAACTAACTAAACTAACTAAACTAACTAAACTAACTAAACTAACTAAACTAACTAAACTAACTAAACTAACTAAACTAACTAAACTAACTAAACTAACTAAACTAACTAAACTAACTAAACTAACTAAACTAACTAAACTAACTAAACTAACTAAACTAACTAAACTAACTAAACTAACTAAACTAACTAAACTAACTAAACTAACTAAACTAACTAAACTAACTAAACTAACTAAACTAACTAAACTAACTAAACTAACTAAACTAACTAAACTAACTAAACTAACTAAACTAACTAAACTAACTAAACTAACTAAACTAACTAAACTAACTAAACTAACTAAACTAACTAAACTAACTAAACTAACTAAACTAACTAAACTAACTAAACTAACTAAACTAACTAAACTAACTAAACTAACTAAACTAACTAAACTAACTAAACTAACTAAACTAACTAAACTAACTAAACTAACTAAACTAACTAAACTAACTAAACTAACTAAACTAACTAAACTAACTAAACTAACTAAACTAACTAAACTAACTAAACTAACTAAACTAACTAAACTAACTAAACTAACTAAACTAACTAAACTAACTAAACTAACTAAACTAACTAAACTAACTAAACTAACTAAACTAACTAAACTAACTAAACTAACTAAACTAACTAAACTAACTAAACTAACTAAACTAACTAAACTAACTAAACTAACTAAACTAACTAAACTAACTAAACTAACTAAACTAACTAAACTAACTAAACTAACTAAACTAACTAAACTAACTAAACTAACTAAACTAACTAAACTAACTAAACTAACTAAACTAACTAAACTAACTAAACTAACTAAACTAACTAAACTAACTAAACTAACTAAACTAACTAAACTAACTAAACTAACTAAACTAACTAAACTAACTAAACTAACTAAACTAACTAAACTAACTAAACTAACTAAACTAACTAAACTAACTAAACTAACTAAACTAACTAAACTAACTAAACTAACTAAACTAACTAAACTAACTAAACTAACTAAACTAACTAAACTAACTAAACTAACTAAACTAACTAAACTAACTAAACTAACTAAACTAACTAAACTAACTAAACTAACTAAACTAACTAAACTAACTAAACTAACTAAACTAACTAAACTAACTAAACTAACTAAACTAACTAAACTAACTAAACTAACTAAACTAACTAAACTAACTAAACTAACTAAACTAACTAAACTAACTAAACTAACTAAACTAACTAAACTAACTAAACTAACTAAACTAACTAAACTAACTAAACTAACTAAACTAACTAAACTAACTAAACTAACTAAACTAACTAAACTAACTAAACTAACTAAACTAACTAAACTAACTAAACTAACTAAACTAACTAAACTAACTAAACTAACTAAACTAACTAAACTAACTAAACTAACTAAACTAACTAAACTAACTAAACTAACTAAACTAACTAAACTAACTAAACTAACTAAACTAACTAAACTAACTAAACTAACTAAACTAACTAAACTAACTAAACTAACTAAACTAACTAAACTAACTAAACTAACTAAACTAACTAAACTAACTAAACTAACTAAACTAACTAAACTAACTAAACTAACTAAACTAACTAAACTAACTAAACTAACTAAACTAACTAAACTAACTAAACTAACTAAACTAACTAAACTAACTAAACTAACTAAACTAACTAAACTAACTAAACTAACTAAACTAACTAAACTAACTAAACTAACTAAACTAACTAAACTAACTAAACTAACTAAACTAACTAAACTAACTAAACTAACTAAACTAACTAAACTAACTAAACTAACTAAACTAACTAAACTAACTAAACTAACTAAACTAACTAAACTAACTAAACTAACTAAACTAACTAAACTAACTAAACTAACTAAACTAACTAAACTAACTAAACTAACTAAACTAACTAAACTAACTAAACTAACTAAACTAACTAAACTAACTAAACTAACTAAACTAACTAAACTAACTAAACTAACTAAACTAACTAAACTAACTAAACTAACTAAACTAACTAAACTAACTAAACTAACTAAACTAACTAAACTAACTAAACTAACTAAACTAACTAAACTAACTAAACTAACTAAACTAACTAAACTAACTAAACTAACTAAACTAACTAAACTAACTAAACTAACTAAACTAACTAAACTAACTAAACTAACTAAACTAACTAAACTAACTAAACTAACTAAACTAACTAAACTAACTAAACTAACTAAACTAACTAAACTAACTAAACTAACTAAACTAACTAAACTAACTAAACTAACTAAACTAACTAAACTAACTAAACTAACTAAACTAACTAAACTAACTAAACTAACTAAACTAACTAAACTAACTAAACTAACTAAACTAACTAAACTAACTAAACTAACTAAACTAACTAAACTAACTAAACTAACTAAACTAACTAAACTAACTAAACTAACTAAACTAACTAAACTAACTAAACTAACTAAACTAACTAAACTAACTAAACTAACTAAACTAACTAAACTAACTAAACTAACTAAACTAACTAAACTAACTAAACTAACTAAACTAACTAAACTAACTAAACTAACTAAACTAACTAAACTAACTAAACTAACTAAACTAACTAAACTAACTAAACTAACTAAACTAACTAAACTAACTAAACTAACTAAACTAACTAAACTAACTAAACTAACTAAACTAACTAAACTAACTAAACTAACTAAACTAACTAAACTAACTAAACTAACTAAACTAACTAAACTAACTAAACTAACTAAACTAACTAAACTAACTAAACTAACTAAACTAACTAAACTAACTAAACTAACTAAACTAACTAAACTAACTAAACTAACTAAACTAACTAAACTAACTAAACTAACTAAACTAACTAAACTAACTAAACTAACTAAACTAACTAAACTAACTAAACTAACTAAACTAACTAAACTAACTAAACTAACTAAACTAACTAAACTAACTAAACTAACTAAACTAACTAAACTAACTAAACTAACTAAACTAACTAAACTAACTAAACTAACTAAACTAACTAAACTAACTAAACTAACTAAACTAACTAAACTAACTAAACTAACTAAACTAACTAAACTAACTAAACTAACTAAACTAACTAAACTAACTAAACTAACTAAACTAACTAAACTAACTAAACTAACTAAACTAACTAAACTAACTAAACTAACTAAACTAACTAAACTAACTAAACTAACTAAACTAACTAAACTAACTAAACTAACTAAACTAACTAAACTAACTAAACTAACTAAACTAACTAAACTAACTAAACTAACTAAACTAACTAAACTAACTAAACTAACTAAACTAACTAAACTAACTAAACTAACTAAACTAACTAAACTAACTAAACTAACTAAACTAACTAAACTAACTAAACTAACTAAACTAACTAAACTAACTAAACTAACTAAACTAACTAAACTAACTAAACTAACTAAACTAACTAAACTAACTAAACTAACTAAACTAACTAAACTAACTAAACTAACTAAACTAACTAAACTAACTAAACTAACTAAACTAACTAAACTAACTAAACTAACTAAACTAACTAAACTAACTAAACTAACTAAACTAACTAAACTAACTAAACTAACTAAACTAACTAAACTAACTAAACTAACTAAACTAACTAAACTAACTAAACTAACTAAACTAACTAAACTAACTAAACTAACTAAACTAACTAAACTAACTAAACTAACTAAACTAACTAAACTAACTAAACTAACTAAACTAACTAAACTAACTAAACTAACTAAACTAACTAAACTAACTAAACTAACTAAACTAACTAAACTAACTAAACTAACTAAACTAACTAAACTAACTAAACTAACTAAACTAACTAAACTAACTAAACTAACTAAACTAACTAAACTAACTAAACTAACTAAACTAACTAAACTAACTAAACTAACTAAACTAACTAAACTAACTAAACTAACTAAACTAACTAAACTAACTAAACTAACTAAACTAACTAAACTAACTAAACTAACTAAACTAACTAAACTAACTAAACTAACTAAACTAACTAAACTAACTAAACTAACTAAACTAACTAAACTAACTAAACTAACTAAACTAACTAAACTAACTAAACTAACTAAACTAACTAAACTAACTAAACTAACTAAACTAACTAAACTAACTAAACTAACTAAACTAACTAAACTAACTAAACTAACTAAACTAACTAAACTAACTAAACTAACTAAACTAACTAAACTAACTAAACTAACTAAACTAACTAAACTAACTAAACTAACTAAACTAACTAAACTAACTAAACTAACTAAACTAACTAAACTAACTAAACTAACTAAACTAACTAAACTAACTAAACTAACTAAACTAACTAAACTAACTAAACTAACTAAACTAACTAAACTAACTAAACTAACTAAACTAACTAAACTAACTAAACTAACTAAACTAACTAAACTAACTAAACTAACTAAACTAACTAAACTAACTAAACTAACTAAACTAACTAAACTAACTAAACTAACTAAACTAACTAAACTAACTAAACTAACTAAACTAACTAAACTAACTAAACTAACTAAACTAACTAAACTAACTAAACTAACTAAACTAACTAAACTAACTAAACTAACTAAACTAACTGAACTAACTAAACTAACTAAACTAACTAAACTAACTAAACTAACTAAACTAACTAAACTAACTAAACTAACTAAACTAACTAAACTAACTAAACTAACTAAACTAACTAAACTAACTAAACTAACTAAACTAACTAAACTAACTAAACTAACTAAACTAACTAAACTAACTAAACTAACTAAACTAACTAAACTAACTAAACTAACTAAACTAACTAAACTAACTAAACTAACTAAACTAACGAAACTAACTAAACTAACTAAACTAACTAAACTAACTAAACTAACTAAACTAACTAAACTAACTAAACTAACTAAACTAACTAAACTAACTAAACTAACTAAACTAACTAAACTAACTAAACTAACTAAACTAACTAAACTAACTAAACTAACTAAACTAACTAAACTAACTAAACTAACTAAACTAACTAAACTAACTAAACTAACTAAACTAACTAAACTAACTAAACTAACTAAACTAACTAAACTAACTAAACTAACTAAACTAACTAAACTAACTAAACTAACTAAACTAACTAAACTAACTAAACTAACTAAACTAACTAAACTAACTAAACTAACTAAACTAACTAAACTAACTAAACTAACTAAACTAACTAAACTAACTAAACTAACTAAACTAACTAAACTAACTAAACTAACTAAACTAACTAAACTAACTAAACTAACTAAACTAACTAAACTAACTAAACTAACTAAACTAACTAAACTAACTAAACTAACTAAACTAACTAAACTAACTAAACTAACTAAACTAACTAAACTAACTAAACTAACTAAACTAACTAAACTAACTAAACTAACTAAACTAACTAAACTAACTAAACTAACTAAACTAACTAAACTAACTAAACTAACTAAACTAACTAAACTAACTAAACTAACTAAACTAACTAAACTAACTAAACTAACTAAACTAACTAAACTAACTAAACTAACTAAACTAACTAAACTAACTAAACTAACTAAACTAACTAAACTAACTAAACTAACTAAACTAACTAAACTAACTAAACTAACTAAACTAACTAAACTAACTAAAGTAACTAAACTAACTAAACTAACTAAACTAACTAAACTAACTAAACTAACTAAACTAACTAAACTAACTAAACTAACTAAACTAACTAAACTAACTAAACTAACTAAACTAACTAAACTAACTAAACTAACTAAACTAACTAAACTAACTAAACTAACTAAACTAACTAAACTAACTAAACTAACTAAACTAACTAAACTAACTAAACTAACTAAACTAACTAAACTAACTAAACTAACTAAACTAACTAAACTAACTAAACTAACTAAACTAACTAAACTAACTAAACTAACTAAACTAACTAAACTAACTAAACTAACTAAACTAACTAAACTAACTAAACTAACTAAACTAACTAAACTGACTAAACTAACTAAACTAACTAAACTAACTAAACTAACTAAACTAACTAAACTAACTAAACTAACTAAACTAACTAAACTAACTAAACTAACTAAACTAACTAAACTAACTAAACTAACTAAACTAACTAAACTAACTAAACTAACTAAACTAACTAAACTAACTAAACTAACTAAACTAACTAAACTAACTAAACTAACTAAACTAACTAAACTAACTAAACTAACTAAACTAACTAAACTAACTGAACTAACTAAACTAACTAAACTAACTAAACTAACTAAACTAACTAAACTAACTAAACTAACTAAACAAACTAAACTAACTAAACTAACTAAACTAACTAAACTAACTAAACTAACTAAACTAACTAAACTAACTAAACTAACTAAACTAACTAAACTAACTAAACTAACTAAACTAACTAAACTAACTAAACTAACTAAACTAACTAAACTAACTAAACTAACTAAACTAACTAAACTAACTAAACTAACTAAACTAACTAAACTAACTAAACTAACTAAACTAACTAAACTAACTAAACTAACTAAACTAACTAAACTAACTAAACTAACTAAACTAACTAAACTAACTAAACTAACTAAACTAACTAAACTAACTAAACTAACTAAACTAACTAAACTAACTAAACTAACTAAACTAACTAAACTAACTAAACTAACTAAACTAACTAAACTAACTAAACTAACTAAACTAACTAAACTAACTAAACTAACTAAACTAACTAAACTAACTAAACTAACTAAACTAACTAAACTAACTAAACTAACTAAACTAACTAAACTAACTAAACTAACTAAACTAACTAAACTAACTAAACTAACTAAACTAACTAAACTAACTAAACTAACTAAACTAACTAAACTAACTAAACTAACTAAACTAACTAAACTAACTAAACTAACTAAACTAACTAAACTAACTAAACTAACTAAACTAACTAAACTAACTAAACTAACTAAACTAACTAAACTAACTAAACTAACTAAACTAACTAAACTAACTAAACTAACTAAACTAACTAAACTAACTAAACTAACTAAACTAACTAAACTAACTAAACTAACTAAACTAACTAAACTAACTAAACTAACTAAACTAACTAAACTAACTAAACTAACTAAACTAACTAAACTAACTAAACTAACTAAACTAACTAAACTAACTAAACTAACTAAACTAACTAAACTAACTAAACTAACTAAACTAACTAAACTAACTAAACTAACTAAACTAACTAAACTAACTAAACTAACTAAACTAACTAAACTAACTAAACTAACTAAACTAACTAAACTAACTAAACTAACTAAACTAACTAAACTAACTAAACTAGCTAAACTAACTAAACTAACTAAACTAACTAAACTAACTAAACTAACTAAACTAACTAAACTAACTAAACTAACTAAACTAACTAAACTAACTAAACTAACTAAACTAACTAAACTAACTAAACTAACTAAACTAACTAAACTAACTAAACTAACTAAACTAACTAAACTAACTAAACTAACTAAACTAACTAAACTAACTAAACTAACTAAACTAACTAAACTAACTAAACTAACTAAACTAACTAAACTAACTAAACTAACTAAACTAACTAAACTAACTAAACTAACTAAACTAACTAAACTAACTAAACTAACTAAACTAACTAAACTAACTAAACTAACTAAACTAACTAAACTAACTAAACTAACTAAACTAACTAAACTAACTAAACTAACTAAACTAACTAAACTAACTAAACTAACTAAACTAACTAAACTAACTAAACTAACTAAACTAACTAAACTAACTAAACTAACTAAACTAACTAAACTAACTAAACTAACTAAACTAACTAAACTAACTAAACTAACTAAACTAACTAAACTAACTAAACTAACTAAACTAACTAAACTAACTAAACTAACTAAACTAACTAAACTAACTAAACTAACTAAACTAACTAAACTAACTAAACTAACTAAACTAACTAAACTAACTAAACTAACTAAACTAACTAAACTAACTAAACTAACTAAACTAACTAAACTAACTAAACTAACTAAACTAACTAAACTAACTAAACTAACTAAACTAACTAAACTAACTAAACTAACTAAACTAACTAAACTAACTAAACTAACTAAACTAACTAAACTAACTAAACTAACTAAACTAACTAAACTAACTAAACTAACTAAACTAACTAAACTAACTAAACTAACTAAACTAACTAAACTAACTAAACTAACTAAACTAACTAAACTAACTAAACTAACTAAACTAACTAAACTAACTAAACTAACTAAACTAACTAAACTAACTAAACTAACTAAACTAACTAAACTAACTAGACTAACTAAACTAACTAAACTAACTAAACTAACTAAACTAACTAAACTAACTAAACTAACTAAACTAACTAAACTAACTAAACTAACTAAACTAACTAAACTAACTAAACTAACTAAACTAACTAAACTAACTAAACTAACTAAACTAACTAAACTAACTAAACTAACTAAACTAACTAAACTAACTAAACTAACTAAACTAACTAAACTAACTAAACTAACTAAACTAACTAAACTAACTAAACTAACTAAACTAACTAAACTAACTAAACTAACTAAACTAACTAAACTAACTAAACTAACTAAACTAACTAAACTAACTAAACTAACTAAACTAACTAAACTAACTAAACTAACTAAACTAACTAAACTAACTAAACTAACTAAACTAACTAAACTAACTAAACTAACTAAACTAACTAAACTAACTAAACTAACTAAACTAACTAAACTAACTAAACTAACTAAACTAACTAAACTAACTAAACTAACTAAACTAACTAAACTAACTAAACTAACTAAACTAACTAAACTAACTAAACTAACTAAACTAACTAAACTAACTAAACTAACTAAACTAACTAAACTAACTAAACTAACTAAACTAACTAAACTAACTAAACTAACTAAACTAACTAAACTAACTAAACTAACTAAACTAACTAAACTAACTAAACTAACTAAACTAACTAAACTAACTAAACTAACTAAACTAACTAAACTAACTAAACTAACTAAACTAACTAAACTAACTAAACTAACTAAACTAACTAAACTAACTAAACTAACTAAACTAACTAAACTAACTAAACTAACTAAACTAACTAAACTAACTAAACTAACTAAACTAACTAAACTAACTAAACTAACTAAACTAACTAAACTAACTAAACTAACTAAACTAACTAAACTAACTAAACTAACTAAACTAACTAAACTAACTAAACTAACTAAACTAACTAAACTAACTAAACTAACTAAACTAACTAAACTAACTAAACTAACTAAACTAACTAAACTAACTAAACTAACTAAACTAACTAAACTAACTAAACTAACTAAACTAACTAAACTAACTAAACTAACTAAACTAACTAAACTAACTAAACTAACTAAACTAACTAAACTAACTAAACTAACTAAACTAACTAAACTAACTAAACTAACTAAACTAACTAAACTAACTAAACTAACTAAACTAACTAAACTAACTAAACTAACTAAACTAACTAAACTAACTAAACTAACTAAACTAACTAAACTAACTAAACTAACTAAACTAACTAAACTAACTAAACTAACTAAACTAACTAAACTAACTAAACTAACTAAACTAACTAAACTAACTAAACTAACTAAACTAACTAAACTAACTAAACTAACTAAACTAACTAAACTAACTAAACTAACTAAACTAACTAAACTAACTAAACTAACTAAACTAACTAAACTAACTAAACTAACTAAACTAACTAAACTAACTAAACTAACTAAACTAACTAAACTAACTAAACTAACTAAACTAACTAAACTAACTAAACTAACTAAACTAACTAAACTAACTAAACTAACTAAACTAACTAAACTAACTAAACTAACTAAACTAACTAAACTAACTAAACTAACTAAACTAACTAAACTAACTAAACTAACTAAACTAACTAAACTAACTAAACTAACTAAACTAACTAAACTAACTAAACTAACTAAACTAACTAAACTAACTAAACTAACTAAACTAACTAAACTAACTAAACTAACTAAACTAACTAAACTAACTAAACTAACTAAACTAACTAAACTAACTAAACTAACTAAACTAACTAAACTAACTAAACTAACTAAACTAACTAAACTAACTAAACTAACTAAACTAACTAAACTAACTAAACTAACTAAACTAACTAAACTAACTAAACTAACTAAACTAACTAAACTAACTAAACTAACTAAACTAACTAAACTAACTAAACTAACTAAACTAACTAAACTAACTAAACTAACTAAACTAACTAAACTAACTAAACTAACTAAACTAACTAAACTAACTAAACTAACTAAACTAACTAAACTAACTAAACTAACTAAACTAACTAAACTAACTAAACTAACTAAACTAACTAAACTAACTAAACTAACTAAACTAACTAAACTAACTAAACTAACTAAACTAACTAAACTAACTAAACTAACTAAACTAACTAAACTAACTAAACTAACTAAACTAACTAAACTAACTAAACTAACTAAACTAACTAAACTAACTAAACTAACTAAACTAACTAAACTAACTAAACTAACTAAACTAACTAAACTAACTAAACTAACTAAACTAAGTAAACTAACTAAACTAACTAAACTAACTAAACTAACTAAACTAACTAAACTAACTAAACTAACTAAACTAACTAAACTAACTAAACTAACTAAACTAACTAAACTAACTAAACTAACTAAACTAACTAAACTAACTAAACTAACTAAACTAACTAAACTAACTAAACTAACTAAACTAACTAAACTAACTAAACTAACTAAACTAACTAAACTAACTAAACTAACTAAACTAACTAAACTAACTAAACTAACTAAACTAACTAAACTAACTAAACTAACTAAACTAACTAAACTAACTAAACTAACTAAACTAACTAAACTAACTAAACTAACTAAACTAACTAAACTAACTAAACTAACTAAACTAACTAAACTAACTAAACTAACTAAACTAACTAAACTAACTAAACTAACTAAACTAACTAAACTAACTAAACTAACTAAACTAACTAAACTAACTAAACTAACTAAACTAACTAAACTAACTAAACTAACTAAACTAACTAAACTAACTAAACTAACTAAACTAACTAAACTAACTAAACTAACTAAACTAACTAAACTAACTAAACTAACTAAACTAACTAAACTAACTAAACTAACTAAACTAACTAAACTAACTAAACTAACTAAACTAACTAAACTAACTAAACTAACTAAACTAACTAAACTAACTAAACTAACTAAACTAACTAAACTAACTAAACTAACTAAACTAACTAAACTAACTAAACTAACTAAACTAACTAAACTAACTAAACTAACTAAACTAACTAAACTAACTAAACTAACTAAACTAACTAAACTAACTAAACTAACTAAACTAACTAAACTAACTAAACTAACTAAACTAACTAAACTAACTAAACTAACTAAACTAACTAAACTAACTAAACTAACTAAACTAACTAAACTAACTAAACTAACTAAACTAACTAAACTAACTAAACTAACTAAACTAACTAAACTAACTAAACTAACTAAACTAACTAAACTAACTAAACTAACTAAACTAACTAAACTAACTAAACTAACTAAACTAACTAAACTAACTAAACTAACTAAACTAACTAAACTAACTAAACTAACTAAACTAACTAAACTAACTAAACTAACTAAACTAACTAAACTAACTAAACTAACTAAACTAACTAAACTAACTAAACTAACTAAACTAACTAAACTAACTAAACTAACTAAACTAACTAAACTAACTAAACTAACTAAACTAACTAAACTAACTAAACTAACTAAACTAACTAAACTAACTAAACTAACTAAACTAACTAAACTAACTAAACTAACTAAACTAACTAAACTAACTAAACTAACTAAACTAACTAAACTAACTAAACTAACTAAACTAACTAAACTAACTAAACTAACTAAACTAACTAAACTAACTAAACTAACTAAACTAACTAAACTAACTAAACTAACTAAACTAACTAAACTAACTAAACTAACTAAACTAACTAAACTAACTAAACTAACTAAACTAACTAAACTAACTAAACTAACTAAACTAACTAAACTAACTAAACTAACTAAACTAACTAAACTAACTAAACTAACTAAACTAACTAAACTAACTAAACTAACTAAACTAACTAAACTAACTAAACTAACTAAACTAACTAAACTAACTAAACTAACTAAACTAACTAAACTAACTAAACTAACTAAACTAACTAAACTAACTAAACTAACTAAACTAACTAAACTAACTAAACTAACTAAACTAACTAAACTAACTAAACTAACTAAACTAACTAAACTAACTAAACTAACTAAACTAACTAAACTAACTAAACTAACTAAACTAACTAAACTAACTAAACTAACTAAACTAACTAAACTAACTAAACTAACTAAACTAACTAAACTAACTAAACTAACTAAACTAACTAAACTAACTAAACTAACTAAACTAACTAAACTAACTAAACTAACTAAACTAACTAAACTAACTAAACTAACTAAACTAACTAAACTAACTAAACTAACTAAACTAACTAAACTAACTAAAGTAACTAAACTAACTAAACTAACTAAACTAACTAAACTAACTAAACTAACTAAACTAACTAAACTAACTAAACTAACTAAACTAACTAAACTAACTAAACTAACTAAACTAACTAAACTAACTAAACTAACTAAACTAACTAAACTAACTAAACTAACTAAACTAACTAAACTAACTAAACTAACTAAACTAACTAAACTAACTAAACTAACTAAACTAACTAAACTAACTAAACTAACTAAACTAACTAAACTAACTAAACTAACTAAACTAACTAAACTAACTAAACTAACTAAACTAACTAAACTAACTAAACTAACTAAACTAACTAAACTAACTAAACTAACTAAACTAACTAAACTAACTAAACTAACTAAACTAACTAAACTAACTAAACTAACTAAACTAACTAAACTAACTAAACTAACTAAACTAACTAAACTAACTAAACTAACTAAACTAACTAAACTAACTAAACTAACTAAACTAACTAAACTAACTAAACTAACTAAACTAACTAAACTAACTAAACTAACTAAACTAACTAAACTAACTAAACTAACTAAACTAACTAAACTAACTAAACTAACTAAACTAACTAAACTAACTAAACTAACTAAACTAACTAAACTAACTAAACTAACTAAACTAACTAAACTAACTAAACTAACTAAACTAACTAAACTAACTAAACTAACTAAACTAACTAAACTAACTAAACTAACTAAACTAACTAAACTAACTAAACTAACTAAACTAACTAAACTAACTAAACTAACTAAACTAACTAAACTAACTAAACTAACTAAACTAACTAAACTAACTAAACTAACTAAACTAACTAAACTAACTAAACTAACTAAACTAACTAAACTAACTAAACTAACTAAACTAACTAAACTAACTAAACTAACTAAACTAACTAAACTAACTAAACTAACTAAACTAACTAAACTAACTAAACTAACTAAACTAACTAAACTAACTAAACTAACTAAACTAACTAAACTAACTAAACTAACTAAACTAACTAAACTAACTAAACTAACTAAACTAACTAAACTAACTAAACTAACTAAACTAACTAAACTAACTAAACTAACTAAACTAACTAAACTAACTAAACTAACTAAACTAACTAAACTAACTAAACTAACTAAACTAACTAAACTAACTAAACTAACTAAACTAACTAAACTAACTAAACTAACTAAACTAACTAAACTAACTAAACTAACTAAACTAACTAAACTAACTAAACTAACTAAACTAACTAAACTAACTAAACTAACTAAACTAACTAAACTAACTAAACTAACTAAACTAACTAAACTAACTAAACTAACTAAACTAACTAAACTAACTAAACTAACTAAACTAACTAAACTAACTAAACTAACTAAACTAACTAAACTAACTAAACTAACTAAACTAACTAAACTAACTAAACTAACTAAACTAACTAAACTAACTAAACTAACTAAACTAACTAAACTAACTAAACTAACTAAACTAACTAAACTAACTAAACTAACTAAACTAACTAAACTAACTAAACTAACTAAACTAACTAAACTAACTAAACTAACTAAACTAACTAAACTAACTAAACTAACTAAACTAACTAAACTAACTAAACTAACTAAACTAACTAAACTAACTAAACTAACTAAACTAACTAAACTAACTAAACTAACTAAACTAACTAAACTAACTAAACTAACTAAACTAACTAAACTAACTAAACTAACTAAACTAACTAAACTAACTAAACTAACTAAACTAACTAAACTAACTAAACTAACTAAACTAACTAAACTAACTAAACTAACTAAACTAACTAAACTAACTAAACTAACTAAACTAACTAAACTAACTAAACTAACTAAACTAACTAAACTAACTAAACTAACTAAACTAACTAAACTAACTAAACTAACTAAACTAACTAAACTAACTAAACTAACTAAACTAACTAAACTAACTAAACTAACTAAACTAACTAAACTAACTAAACTAACTAAACTAACTAAACTAACTAAACTAACTAAACTAACTAAACTAACTAAACTAACTAAACTAACTAAACTAACTAAACTAACTAAACTAACTAAACTAACTAAACTAACTAAACTAACTAAACTAACTAAACTAACTAAACTAACTAAACTAACTAAACTAACTAAACTAACTAAACTAACTAAACTAACTAAACTAACTAAACTAACTAAACTAACTAAACTAACTAAACTAACTAAACTAACTAAACTAACTAAACTAACTAAACTAACTAAACTAACTAAACTAACTAAACTAACTAAACTAACTAAACTAACTAAACTAACTAAACTAACTAAACTAACTAAACTAACTAAACTAACTAAACTAACTAAACTAACTAAACTAACTAAACTAACTAAACTAACTAAACTAACTAAACTAACTAAACTAACTAAACTAACTAAACTAACTAAACTAACTAAACTAACTAAACTAACTAAACTAACTAAACTAACTAAACTAACTAAACTAACTAAACTAACTAAACTAACTAAACTAACTAAACTAACTAAACTAACTAAACTAACTAAACTAACTAAACTAACTAAACTAACTAAACTAACTAAACTAACTAAACTAACTAAACTAACTAAACTAACTAAACTAACTAAACTAACTAAACTCACTAAACTAACTAAACTAACTAAACTAACTAAACTAACTAAACTAACTAAACTAACTAAACTAACTAAACTAACTAAACTAACTAAACTAACTAAACTAACTAAACTAACTAAACTAACTAAACTAACTAAACTAACTAAACTAACTAAACTAACTAAACTAACTAAACTAACTAAACTAACTAAACTAACTAAACTAACTAAACTAACTAAACTAACTAAACTAACTAAACTAACTAAACTAACTAAACTAACTAAACTAACTAAACTAACTAAACTAACTAAACTAACTAAACTAACTAAACTAACTAAACTAACTAAACTAACTAAACTAACTAAACTAACTAAACTAACTAAACTAACGAAACTAACTAAACTAACTAAACTAACTAAACTAACTAAACTAACTAAACTAACTAAACTAACTAAACTAACTAAACTAACTAAACTAACTAAACTAACTAAACTAACTAAACTAACTAAACTAACTAAACTAACTAAACTAACTAAACTAACTAAACTAACTAAACTAACTAAACTAACTAAACTAACTAAACTCACTAAACTAACTAAACTAACTAAACTAACTAAACTAACTAAACTAACTAAACTAACTAAACTAACTAAACTAACTAAACTAACTAAACTAACTAAACTAACTAAACTAACTAAACTAACTAAACTAACTAAACTAACTAAACTAACTAAACTAACTAAACTAACTAAACTAACTAAACTAACTAAACTAACTAAACTAACTAAACTAACTAAACTAACTAAACTAACTAAACTAACTAAACTAACTAAACTAACTAAACTAACTAAACTAACTAAACTAACTAAACTAACTAAACTAACTAAACTAACTAAACTAACTAAACTAACTAAACTAACTAAACTAACTAAACTAACTAAACTAACTAAACTAACTAAACTAACTAAACTAACTAAACTAACTAAACTAACTAAACTAACTAAACTAACTAAACTAACTAAACTAACTAAACTAACTAAACTAACTAAACTAACTAAACTAACTAAACTAACTAAACTAACTAAACTAACTAAACTAACTAAACTAACTAAACTAACTAAACTAACTAAACTAACTAAACTAACTAAACTAACTAAACTAACTAAACTAACTAAACTAACTAAACTAACTAAACTAACTAAACTAACTAAACTAACTAAACTAACTAAACTAACTAAACTAACTAAACTAACTAAACTAACTAAACTAACTAAACTAACTAAACTAACTAAACTAACTAAACTAACTAAACTAACTAAACTAACTAAACTAACTAAACTAACTAAACTAACTAAACTAACTAAACTAACTAAACTAACTAAACTAACTAAACTAACTAAACTAACTAAACTAACTAAACTAACTAAACTAACTAAACTAACTAAACTAACTAAACTAACTAAACTAACTAAACTAACTAAACTAACTAAACTAACTAAACTAACTAAACTAACTATACTAACTAAACTAACTAAACTAACTAAACTAACTAAACTAACTAAACTAACTAAACTAACTAAACTAACTAAACTAACTAAACTAACTAAACTAACTAAACTAACTAAACTAACTAAACTAACTAAACTAACTAAACTAACTAAACTAACTAAACTAACTAAACTAACTAAACTAACTAAACTAACTAAACTAACTAAACTAACTAAACTAACTAAACTAACTAAACTAACTAAACTAACTAAACTAACTAAACTAACTAAACTAACGAAACTAACTAAACTAACTAAACTAACTAAACTAACTAAACTAACTAAACTAACTAAACTAACTAAACTAACTAAACTAACTAAACTAACTAAACTAACTAAACTAACTAAACTAACTAAACTAACTAAACTAACTAAACTAACTAAACTAACTAAACTAACTAAACTAACGAAACTAACTAAACTAACTAAACTAACTAAACTAACTAAACTAACTAAACTAACTAAACTAACTAAACTAACTAAACTAACTAAACTAACTAAACTAACTAAACTAACTAAACTAACTAAACTAACTAAACTAACTAAACTAACTAAACTAACTAAACTAACTAAACTAACTAAACTAACTAAACTAACTAAACTAACTAAACTAACTAAACTAACTAAACTAACTAAACTAACTAAACTAACTAAACTAACTAAACTAACTAAACTAACTAAACTAACTAAACTAACTAAACTAACTAAACTAACTAAACTAACTAAACTAACTAAACTAACTAAACTAACTAAACTAACTAAACTAACTAAACTAACTAAACTAACTAAACTAACTAAACTAACTAAACTAACTAAACTAACTAAACTAACTAAACTAACTAAACTAACTAAACTAACTAAACTAACTAAACTAACTAAACTAACTAAACTAACTAAACTAACTAAACTAACTAAACTAACTAAACTAACTAAACTAACTAAACTAACTAAACTAACTAAACTAACTAAACTAACTAAACTAACTAAACTAACTAAACTAACTAAACTAACTAAACTAACTAAACTAACTAAACTAACTAAACTAACTAAACTAACTAAACTAACTAAACTAACTAAACTAACTAAACTAACTAAACTAACTAAACTAACTAAACTAACTAAACTAACTAAACTAACTAAACTAACTAAACTAACTAAACTAACTAAACTAACTAAACTAACTAAACTAACTAAACTAACTAAACTAACTAAACTAACTAAACTAACTAAACTAACTAAACTAACTAAACTAACTAAACTAACTAAACTAACTAAACTAACTAAACTCACGAAACTAACTAAACTAACTAAACTAACTAAACTAACTAAACTAACTAAACTAACTAAACTAACTAAACTAACTAAACTAACTAAACTAACTAAACTAACTAAACTAACTAAACTAACTAAACTAACTAAACTAACTAAACTAACTAAACTAACTAAACTAACTAAACTAACTAAACTAACTAAACTAACTAAACTAACTAAACTAACTAAACTAACTAAACTAACTAAACTAACTAAACTAACTAAACTAACTAAACTAACTAAACTAACTAAACTAACTAAACTAACTAAACTAACTAAACTAACTAAACTAACTAAACTAACTAAACTAACTAAACTAACTAAACTAACTAAACTAACTAAACTAACTAAACTAACTAAACTAACTAAACTAACTAAACTAACTAAACTAACTAAACTAACTAAACTAACTAAACTAACTAAACTAACTAAACTAACTAAACTAACTAAACTAACTAAACTAACTAAACTAACTAAACTAACTAAACTAACTAAACTAACTAAACTAACTAAACTAACTAAACTAACTAAACTAACTAAACTAACTAAACTAACTAAACTAACTAAACTAACTAAACTAACTAAACTAACTAAACTAACTAAACTAACTAAACTAACTAAACTAACTAAACTAACTAAACTAACTAAACTAACTAAACTAACTAAACTAACTAAACTAACTAAACTAACTAAACTAACTAAACTAACTAAACTAACTAAACTAACTAAACTAACTAAACTAACTAAACTAACTAAACTAACTAAACTAACTAAACTAACTAAACTAACTAAACTAACTAAACTAACTAAACTAACTAAACTAACTAAACTAACTAAACTAACTAAACTAACTAAACTAACTAAACTAACTAAACTAACTAAACTAACTAAACTAACTAAACTAACTAAACTAACTAAACTAACTAAACTAACTAAACTAACTAAACTAACTAAACTAACTAAACTAACTAAACTAACTAAACTAACTAAACTAACTAAACTAACTAAACTAACTAAACTAACTAAACTAACTAAACTAACTAAACTAACTAAACTAACTAAACTAACTAAACTAACTAAACTAACTAAACTAACTAAACTAACTAAACTAACTAAACTAACTAAACTAACTAAACTAACTAAACTAACTAAACTAACTAAACTAACTAAACTAACTAAACTAACTAAACTAACTAAACTAACTAAACTAACTAAACTAACTAAACTAACTAAACTAACTAAACTAACTAAACTAACTAAACTAACTAAACTAACTAAACTAACTAAACTAACTAAACTAACTAAACTAACTAAACTAACTAAACTAACTAAACTAACTAAACTAACTAAACTAACTAAACTAACTAAACTAACTAAACTAACTAAACTAACTAAACTAACTAAACTAACTAAACTAACTAAACTAACTAAACTAACTAAACTAACTAAACTAACTAAACTAACTAAACTAACTAAACTAACTAAACTAACTAAACTAACTAAACTAACTAAACTAACTAAACTAACTAAACTAACTAAACTAACTAAACTAACTAAACTAACTAAACTAACTAAACTAACTAAACTAACTAAACTAACTAAACTAACTAAACTAACTAAACTAACTAAACTAACTAAACTAACTAAACTAACTAAACTAACTAAACTAACTAAACTAACTAAACTAACTAAACTAACTAAACTAACTAAACTAACTAAACTAACTCAACTAACTAAACTAACTAAACTAACTAAACTAACTAAACTAACTAAACTAACTAAACTAACTAAACTAACTAAACTAACTAAACTAACTAAACTAACTAAACTAACTAAACTAACTAAACTAACTAAACTAACTAAACTAACTAAACTAACTAAACTAACTAAACTAACTAAACTAACTAAACTAACTAAACTAACTAAACTAACTAAACTAACTAAACTAACTAAACTAACTAAACTAACTAAACTAACTAAACTAACTAAACTAACTAAACTAACTAAACTAACTAAACTAACTAAACTAACTAAACTAACTAAACTAACTAAACTAACTAAACTAACTAAACTAACTAAACTAACTAAACTAACTAAACTAACTAAACTAACTAAACTAACTAAACTAACTAAACTAACTAAACTAACTAAACTAACTAACTAACTAAACTAACTAAACTAACTAAACTAACTAAACTAACTAAACTAACTAAACTAACTAAACTAACTAAACTAACTAAACTAACTAAACTAACTAAACTAACTAAACTAACTAAACTAACTAAACTAACTAAACTAACTAAACTAACTAAACTAACTAAACTAACTAAACTAACTAAACTAACTAAACTAACTAAACTAACTAAACTAACTAAACTAACTAAACTAACTAAACTAACTAAACTAACTAAACTAACTAAACTAACTAAACTAACTAAACTAACTAAACTAACTAAACTAACTAAACTAACTAAACTAACTAAACTAACTAAACTAACTAAACTAACTAAACTAACTAAACTAACTAAACTAACTAAACTAACTAAACTAACTAAACTAACTAAACTAACTAAACTAACTAAACTAACTAAACTAACTAAACTAACTAAACTAACTAAACTAACTAAACTAACTAAACTAACTAAACTAACTAAACTAACTAAACTAACTAAACTAACTAAACTAACTAAACTAACTAAACTAACTAAACTAACTAAACTAACTAAACTAACTAAACTAACTAAACTAACTAAACTAACTAAACTAACTAAACTAACTAAACTAACTAAACTAACTAAACTAACTAAACTAACTAAACTAACTAAACTAACTAAACTAACTAAACTAACTAAACTAACTAAACTAACTAAACTAACTAAACTAACTAAACTAACTAAACTAACTAAACTAACTAAACTAACTAAACTAACTAAACTAACTAAACTAACTAAACTAACTAATCTAACTAAACTAACTAAACTAACTAAACTAACTAAACTAACTAAACTAACTAAACTAACTAAACTAACTAAACTAACTAAACTAACTAAACTAACTAAACTAACTAAACTAACTAAACTAACTAAACTAACTAAACTAACTAAACTAACTAAACTAACTAAACTAACTAAACTAACTAAACTAACTAAACTAACTAAACTAACTAAACTAACTAAACTAACTAAACTAACTAAACTAACTAAACTAACTAAACTAACTAAACTAACTAAACTAACTAAACTAACTAAACTAACTAAACTAACTAAACTAACTAAACTAACTAAACTAACTAAACTAACTAAACTAACTAAACTAACTAAACTAACTAAACTAACTAAACTAACTAAACTAACTAAACTAACTAAACTAACTAAACTAACTAAACTAACTAAACTAACTAAACTAACTAAACTAACTAAACTAACTAAACTAACTAAACTAACTAAACTAACTAAACTAACTAAACTAACTAAACTAACTAAACTAACTAAACTAACTAAACTAACTAAACTAACTAAACTAACTAAACTAACTAAACTAACTAAACTAACTAAACTAACTAAACTAACTAAACTAACTAAACTAACTAAACTAACTAAACTAACTAAACTAACTAAACTAACTAAACTAACTAAACTAACTAAACTAACTAAACTAACTAAACTAACTAAACTAACTAAACTAACTAAACTAACTAAACTAACTAAACTAACTAAACTAACTAAACTAACTAAACTAACTAAACTAACTAAACTAACTAAACTAACTAAACTAACTAAACTAACTAAACTAACTAAACTAACTAAACTAACTAAACTAACTAAACTAACTAAACTAACTAAACTAACTAAACTAACTAAACTAACTAAACTAACTAAACTAACTAAACTAACTAAACTAACTAAACTAACTAAACTAACTAAACTAACTAAACTAACTAAACTAACTAAACTAACTAAACTAACTAAACTAACTAAACTAACTAAACTAACTAAACTAACTAAACTAACTAAACTAACTAAACTAACTAAACTAACTAAACTAACTAAACTAACTAAACTAACTAAACTAACTAAACTAACTAAACTAACTAAACTAACTAAACTAACTAAACTAACTAAACTAACTAAACTAACTAAACTAACTAAACTAACTAAACTAACTAAACTAACTAAACTAACTAAACTAACTAAACTAACTAAACTAACTAAACTAACTAAACTAACTAAACTAACTAAACTAACTAAACTAACTAAACTAACTAAACTAACTAAACTAACTAAACTAACTAAACTAACTAAACTAACTAAACTAACTAAACTAACTAAACTAACTAAACTAACTAAACTAACTAAACTAACTAAACTAACTAAACTAACTAAACTAACTAAACTAACTAAACTAACTAAACTAACTAAACTAACTAAACTAACTAAACTAACTAAACTAACTAAACTAACTAAACTAACTAAACTAACTAAACTAACTAAACTAACTAAACTAACTAAACTAACTAAACTAACTAAACTAACTAAACTAACTAAACTAACTAAACTAACTAAACTAACTAAACTAACTAAACTAACTAAACTAACTAAACTAACTAAACTAACTAAACTAACTAAACTAACTAAACTAACTAAACTAACTAAACTAACTAAACTAACTAAACTAACTAAACTAACTAAACTAACTAAACTAACTAAACTAACTAAACTAACTAAACTAACTAAACTAACTAAACTAACTAAACTAACTAAACTAACTAAACTAACTAAACTAACTAAACTAACTAAACTAACTAAACTAACTAAACTAACTAAACTAACTAAACTAACTAAACTAACTAAACTAACTAAACTAACTAAACTAACTAAACTAACTAAACTAACTAAACTAACTAAACTAACTAAACTAACTAAACTAACTAAACTAACTAAACTAACTAAACTAACTAAACTAACTAAACTAACTAAACTAACTAAACTAACTAAACTAACTAAACTAACTAAACTAACTAAACTAACTAAACTAACTAAACTAACTAAACTAACTAAACTAACTAAACTAACTAAACTAACTAAACTAACTAAACTAACTAAACTAACTAAACTAACTAAACTAACTAAACTAACTAAACTAACTAAACTAACTAAACTAACTAAACTAACTAAACTAACTAAACTAACTAAACTAACTAAACTAACTAAACTAACTAAACTAACTAAACTAACTAAACTAACTAAACTAACTAAACTAACTAAACTAACTAAACTAACTAAACTAACTAAACTAACTAAACTAACTAAACTAACTAAACTAACTAAACTAACTAAACTAACTAAACTAACTAAACTAACTAAACTAACTAAACTAACTAAACTAACTAAACTAACTAAACTAACTAAACTAACTAAACTAACTAAACTAACTAAACTAACTAAACTAACTAAACTAACTAAACTAACTAAACTAACTAAACTAACTAAACTAACTAAACTAACTAAACTAACTAAACTAACTAAACTAACTAAACTAACTAAACTAACTAAACTAACTAAACTAACTAAACTAACTAAACTAACTAAACTAACTAAACTAACTAAACTAACTAAACTAACTAAACTAACTAAACTAACTAAACTAACTAAACTAACTAAACTAACTAAACTAACTAAACTAACTAAACTAACTAAACTAACTAAACTAACTAAACTAACTAAACTAACTAAACTAACTAAACTAACTAAACTAACTAAACTAACTAAACTAACTAAACTAACTAAACTAACTAAACTAACTAAACTAACTAAACTAACTAAACTAACTAAACTAACTAAACTAACTAAACTAACTAAACTAACTAAACTAACTAAACTAACTAAACTAACTAAACTAACTAAACTAACTAAACTAACTAAACTAACTAAACTAACTAAACTAACTAAACTAACTAAACTAACTAAACTAACTAAACTAACTAAACTAACTAAACTAACTAAACTAACTAAACTAACTAAACTAACTAAACTAACTAAACTAACTAAACTAACTAAACTAACTAAACTAACTAAACTAACTAAACTAACTAAACTAACTAAACTAACTAAACTAACTAAACTAACTAAACTAACTAAACTAACTAAACTAACTAAACTAACTAAACTAACTAAACTAACTAAACTAACTAAACTAACTAAACTAACTAAACTAACTAAACTAACTAAACTAACTAAACTAACTAAACTAACTAAACTAACTAAACTAACTAAACTAACTAAACTAACTAAACTAACTAAACTAACTAAACTAACTAAACTAACTAAACTAACTAAACTAACTAAACTAACTAAACTAACTAAACTAACTAAACTAACTAAACTAACTAAACTAACTAAACTAACTAAACTAACTAAACTAACTAAACTAACTAAACTAACTAAACTAACTAAACTAACTAAACTAACTAAACTAACTAAACTAACTAAACTAACTAAACTAACTAAACTAACTAAACTAACTAAACTAACTAAACTAACTAAACTAACTAAACTAACTAAACTAACTAAACTAACTAAACTAACTAAACTAACTAAACTAACTAAACTAACTAAACTAACTAAACTAACTAAACTAACTAAACTAACTAAACTAACTAAACTAACTAAACTAACTAAACTAACTAAACTAACTAAACTAACTAAACTAACTAAACTAACTAAACTAACTAAACTAACTAAACTAACTAAACTAACTAAACTAACTAAACTAACTAAACTAACTAAACTAACTAAACTAACTAAACTAACTAAACTAACTAAACTAACTAAACTAACTAAACTAACTAAACTAACTAAACTAACTAAACTAACTAAACTAACTAAACTAACTAAACTAACTAAACTAACTAAACTAACTAAACTAACTAAACTAACTAAACTAACTAAACTAACTAAACTAACTAAACTAACTAAACTAACTAAACTAACTAAACTAACTAAACTAACTAAACTAACTAAACTAACTAAACTAACTAAACTAACTAAACTAACTAAACTAACTAAACTAACTAAACTAACTAAACTAACTAAACTAACTAAACTAACTAAACTAACTAAACTAACTAAACTAACTAAACTAACTAAACTAACTAAACTAACTAAACTAACTAAACTAACTAAACTAACTAAACTAACTAAACTAACTAAACTAACTAAACTAACTAAACTAACTAAACTAACTAAACTAACTAAACTAACTAAACTAACTAAACTAACTAAACTAACTAAACTAACTAAACTAACTAAACTAACTAAACTAACTAAACTAACTAAACTAACTAAACTAACTAAACTAACTAAACTAACTAAACTAACTAAACTAACTAAACTAACTAAACTAACTAAACTAACTAAACTAACTAAACTAACTAAACTAACTAAACTAACTAAACTAACTAAACTAACTAAACTAACTAAACTAACTAAACTAACTAAACTAACTAAACTAACTAAACTAACTAAACTAACTAAACTAACTAAACTAACTAAACTAACTAAACTAACTAAACTAACTAAACTAACTAAACTAACTAAACTAACTAAACTAACTAAACTAACTAAACTAACTAAACTAACTAAACTAACTAAACTAACTAAACTAACTAAACTAACTAAACTAAGTAAACTAACTAAACTAACTAAACTAACTAAACTAACTAAACTAACTAAACTAACTAAACTAACTAAACTAACTAAACTAACTAAACTAACTAAACTAACTAAACTAACTAAACTAACTAAACTAACTAAACTAACTAAACTAACTAAACTAACTAAACTAACTAAACTAACTAAACTAACTAAACTAACTAAACTAACTAAACTAACTAAACTAACTAAACTAACTAAACTAACTAAACTAACTAAACTAACTAAACTAACTAAACTAACTAAACTAACTAAACTAACTAAACTAACTAAACTAACTAAACTAACTAAACTAACTAAACTAACTAAACTAACTAAACTAACTAAACTAACTAAACTAACTAAACTAACTAAACTAACTAAACTAACTAAACTAACTAAACTAACTAAACTAACTAAACTAACTAAACTAACTAAACTAACTAAACTAACTAAACTAACTAAACTAACTAAACTAACTAAACTAACTAAACTAACTAAACTAACTAAACTAACTAAACTAACTAAACTAACTAAACTAACTAAACTAACTAAACTAACTAAACTAACTAAACTAACTAAACTAACTAAACTAACTAAACTAACTAAACTAACTAAACTAACTAAACTAACTAAACTAACTAAACTAACTAAACTAACTAAACTAACTAAACTAACTAAACTAACTAAACTAACTAAACTAACTAAACTAACTAAACTAACTAAACTAACTAAACTAACTAAACTAACTAAACTAACTAAACTAACTAAACTAACTAAACTAACTAAACTAACTAAACTAACTAAACTAACTAAACTAACTAAACTAACTAAACTAACTAAACTAACTAAACTAACTAAACTAACTAAACTAACTAAACTAACTAAACTAACTAAACTAACTAAACTAACTAAACTAACTAAACTAACTAAACTAACTAAACTAACT